>JBBYHH010204310.1:0-13462 GCA_038382905.1 Daphne laureola | reverse complement strand
TTTCATTAAAATTTTTAATATAAGGTAAATTAACAACATGCTTTTTTCTATTCCAAAAAGCATTTGGGATTGAGGCACAGACTTCCTTTTCTATTTTTTCTTTAAGTTTTTGGATTCTTTCTTTGGAGATATTTTGATTAATTTCTTCCTCTATCCTTAATTTATTAATCTCTTGTCTGAGATATTTATACTGATTTTGTTTAGATTCAAGTAAATTAATCGAGGGTTTTATAAATGAATCTCTTAAGGTTTTTATACTCTTTTCCTCTATTGGATAGGCAAATTTAAACTTTATGTCTTTCCCTAGGATATTAGTAGTTATATATTCTGGAGTGACTTTAAAAGGATAAAGACTAGTAATGAATGGGGTTCCCAAAATGACTTGTGTATTAAGGTTTTTAATTAATATAAAGGGCATTTTAAAACATAAACCTTCATTACAAACCTTAACATTACTTAGTTTATAATTAATCTGTAGGTTTTGGCTATTAGCAGCATATAAAATTTCTTTAGTTTTTTCAAAATATATTGTTGGAATTATTCCTTCTTGAATGCAATTTTGATCTGCTCCAGTGTCGACTAAAGCTATGGTATTTAAATGATATTCATTGTTAATTATCAAACTTATATGAACAAACCATTTATGATAATAGACCTTTGATATTACACTTACGAATGAATCTGTAGCTTCATCAATTATTTCTTTAGAAGTTTCTGCTTTAACTTCTGATTCTTTATTTTGTAGAATTGTATCTTCTGTCATCTCTTCTTTATGCCAAAGAGCTTCTTCTATTTTTTGATTTTGAAATTTTAATTCTTTAATTTCCTTTTTAATAATACCTATTTCTAATTGTAAATCTTGAATTGTAACAGAGTTTTGTTGAGTGCCATGGGTTTTGATTATCTCAGCGATATTTATAAAACCTTTTGATGGTTTTTCCTTAACTTCTTTCTCTCGAGTTAATACAGCTTTTAAGGCTTGAAAAGCTTCTTTTCTTTTCTCTAAGTCATTAATCTGAATTATTGCTTCATGCAGAGAATCTATATTAGTTGAAAGCATATTACAGCACTGATTACACTTCTCAAAGTAGACGTTAGTGTCAGAATCCTCAAATTCACTGTTGCTAGTCGAATTAATTTCATTTATGTATGGAACTTCTTCTTCCTCTTCTTCTTTATTCGAAGAATTGGATTCACTATCTTCGAATGGTGAATCATAGGTCATTAGACTTATTAACTGTTCTTTTAATTTGTCTGATACTTCTAACGTATTGATTTTATTAGCCATTTTACAGTCTTTTGCAAAGTGTCCGATTTGTCTACATTTCCAACAAATAATTGAAGTTCGTCCAGTTCGGCCTTTCTTACCAAACGGTCTTCTTTTAAAATCTCTTTTAAAATCTTTATTATAATTCTTATTTTGCGAATATCTTGGCTTATATCTTGGCTTTGTATAATTAGATCTTGAATTTTTATAATTTTGTCCTTTAGACCTAAAACTTTGTTTTGCTCTTTTAAGCTTTTTAGTTGAAGGTGCAGAGATTTTTTCGTAGCCATATTGGGTACAGAAATCTCCCAATTCTTTCTTAGTTTGATGCTTATCACTTTTAATTTTGCTTTGTAATTTCATATTAGTACATAATTCTAGACCCTCTAGGTTGATGCAGTTTATTATTTCCCCAAAGGTTAAATCATCATAGGGAATTATACCATTGAATTTTGACTTAATTTTTATTCTTACCTTTTCGGCAAATAAATTTGGAAGTCCTGCTATAAATCTTTCTTTCCAGAAAGTATTATTACAGTCAGTTCTACCAAAAACTTTTGTTAAGAAGACATCTTTGTACCAGCGAAAATCATGAAGTTTTGGACAACGAAGATTCATTAGTATTTCAGAATCCTTTTGGCCTAGTAAGGCCGGGTTTCCCTGAAAATGTTTCATTATGGCCCAAAGTAATACTTCTACGGCGTTACTTACGCCTGTATCAACTTCTAGACCATCCCGGTTGACTGTTCGAGTACTATCTCGGATTCTATTACGTTTTTCTTCATCTAAATAATTTTGCCACCAGCCTCTTAATTGGCCAGTAAATCCATTTATCAATAGCATAAGGCTTTGTTGATTTGTATTATCGTTAGACATATAGGCATTCGCTGCCATTTCCATTTCACAAACTAATGTATAAATTTGGTATTCAGTAAGACCATCTATGTTCCAAACATTTATAGAGCTTCCATCATATGTAGCATTTCTATTGATTTCTTCAAACATCATGTCTGGGGGGTAGGTCTTCCGTACCATGTTTTAGTATCATAAAATTTTTGATAATTATTTTTTATCCTATTGATACCTTGATTATCCTCATTAGGTTCATTGATTGTCATGTTATTAAACTGACTTTCTAATTCATCTATATTTGATATGACATTAATATTTTTGCCTTTGTCTATTTGTCTATTGATTTTTTCAATCTCTGACTCAATTTTTGCTATGGGATCATTAGTTATAAAAATCTTTTTTGAATCATTAGTTAAAGAGAATTTTTTTAATTTGTATTCTGTTCCTATAGGAGTAAACGATCCTGCACTGGCTGGACAGATTGGTTTAGAAGATGGAATGTGTATTTTGGAAGACGACGGAGAATTAATTACTTGAAATTCATTTTTATTTATTACTGGCTCGATTCTGTCGAGTTGTTCACCTATGGTTATTAGAGATTGATTTGTGTAATTTAATTGAGCACTTAATGAAATAGCGGATTTTTTTGTCTCATCTTTCAAATCTTCTATTGGGGTAGTTTGAAAAGGTTGAGCCATACATCTGAATTCTTTGGAATGAAGATTGTCAATATAGATGGTTTCCGGAGGTGGATGAATAGAAATATTTTCAGCATTATTTATGGTAGTCCATTTCTTTGTTGACCGAATGTAATAAAGTAAAGCAAAAATATAAAAAAGTAGATTTTTTTTATTTTTGCGTGGGAAGAGAAAATGATGGGTGATAATAAAATTTTGATATAATTTTTTCTTTTTTAAGAAACGTATCAATTTTCTGGAACAATCTAAAAAATAAAACGTATCAGTTTTATTGAGACAAGAGAAATATTTTAAAACTTTAAGAATTTATCTATATATAAATATATTTTTAAAGAAGTTCAATAAATTATTTCTTATAAAAAAAATAAGAGGAAAATAGTAATTTTACCACTGAAGTTTACGAAATCTCTAAATTTGTCATTGAAATTCATTTTAAAGCGAGAATGTCACTAACATTTTATTGAATGAGTAAATTTATAATTGATCGTCAAATTGTCCTAGTTGACGTTCATGTCGCTTTCCACAGGGCGGTCAGTGGACATTGACCGTACATTTTGTAGGGTTAGTGTTCTAACTTCCATTAAATTTTGAAAAAAAAAAAAAAAAGCAATTCAATCGTTAAATTGTGACATATATAAGATGAAATTAAATATTAACTATACAAAACCTACATTGAATATCTACACAATCGCCTACTCATACGTCGCATAGGTGCCAACTGGGATAATTTAATATCAGTGATAAATTTACCCATTTAATAAAACATTACTCACATTCTCACTTCAAAATAAATTTTAATGATTAATTTAAAGATTTTGTAATTTTTCACCCAAAAACTTAAATCCAAGATAAACTTGAAACACAACTGTAGTAACTTTTAAGGTAACCAAACAATAATTGGAATATCAACATGATGCTTCAAGTATTAAAGTAGAATGATAGAGGGAATCTTTTTTAGGACAATGAGGCAAGATTAAATGATTATTTTATCATGCACAATAATTATTTAACCTTTTACTTAACAGTCCATTTTCGTATATTTCCAGAGTAGGAAGCACTAATTAGTGCCAACCATAAACCCACAAAGGCATGTTTTAAGGGGGGGGGCAGGGGACCAAATATCTTTTCATACATGTACACATCAAACACTGGCCAATGTCAGTAATGGGGGCTTGTTTTTTTCACTAGAAAAGAAAACATAACGTGTATTTTGGATATAACTGTTTTAAATGGATATAGTATTTTAAATAATTTTTTAATAATTAAAATTAAATAGTTACAATTAATTATAAAAAATTACTATAGATAACTTTTTAAAATAAACAAACTACTACTTTTTTGAAAAGCTATTGTGAAACTATTTCAGATCTTATATAAATAAGCCACTCTTCCTCCAGGTCCAATAGCTAATGGGCTTCCTCACAGGACTTGGGCTTAATACCTTATATTCACTTAACGGATTCCAACAAAGAAAGAAACAAAACCCTTACCATAAGCCTGCAACTATAAACCCTACTACTGTATCTTCGTGAGCAACAATGGCTTCCATCACAAAAACCTCAGCATTCTTAACTCGCACTATCAATCGATTCTCCACGACGACAGCAGCTGCGTTTCCATCGTTCAAGGTCGCCAAAGCGGCCATTATTGCCGAATCAAACCCCGAAAAACTTGCCGAGATCTTCGAGAAATGCGCCCATCTCCCCGCCTTCTACCGCCACCGCCCCATCTACTACCTCTCCATCCGCAAGCTCGCTCGCGCCAACCGCCTCGACCTCATCGACCGGGTTCTCAAAACCCAGATGACCCATCTGGATGATTCTCCGGTCCTCAAGTCTGAAGGCTTCTGGGTCCGCCTTGTCATGCTCTATTCAAATGCCGGCATGCTCGATCACGCACACCAGACGCTCGACGAATTGCGGAAGAGAAAGTACTGTCATTTGTCCGAGAAATCGCTTTGTGCCCTTCTGACTGCATATTTGAACAATGGGTTGACGGGAAAAGTACACGAGTGCTTTGAGACCATGCCCAAGAATCTTGGTGTTGAACCTGGGATTGTGTCACACAATTTAGTGTTGAAAGCATTCGTGAAAGATGACAAGCTGGATTCGGCCCGTGATTGGATCGAGGAGATGGAAAATACAGGAAAAGTGAAGCCCAACTCTGATTCTTACAACACGTTGTTGGCCGCTTATTTGAAGAAGCGTGATCTCAGCCAATTCGACGAACTTGTGAAGGAGGCTCTGAAAAGGGGATTAGAATGTAATCCCACCACTTATAATCTCAGAATTTCGAGGCTGTGCAAGAGTAAAGAGTGTGCAAGGGCCAAGAAACTATTGGATGAAATGATTTCCAAAAGCCTAACACCAAATGCAGCGTCTTATAATACCATCATCGATGGTTTTTGTTGGATAGGAGATTTGGAATCTGCGAACAAGATGTTGGAGAAAATGATGAAAGACGGGTATGTTTCACCATGTTCATTAACTTATTATACGATGATCAAGAGCATGGTGAAAGAAGGAGAGTTTGATTCAGCTCTGGAGATGTGTAAGCAAATCATAAAGAGGAAATGGGTTCCACCATTCGAGGCCGTGGAAGGTCTGGTTAAGGGTTTGGTGAATAGCAGCAGAACAGAGGAAGCAAAGCAGGTTGTGGAGAAGATGAAGAAGAGACTCAAGGGGGAGGCATTGCAATCTTGGGGCAAAATTGAAGCTGCTCTTCCTTTGTAGAAGTTCAAGCTCCTCATGGTCCATCAATCATTTCTTACCTTTTACAGGTGTTATTTTCTTCCTTCACTAGTTTACAATCTGGGCTGCTTATGTTTTGACATAGATCTTGCGACTCTTCTTCTCCAAGAACTGATATTTGTATGCCTTCTTTGATCTTGCTGCTAGTGAATGGCATGTGATAATATAAAGCTGCTGACATTTGTTCCAAACTTATCCAGAGGATGATTTGTACTTGTCCATTTCTATGATTTATTCATTTGTTACATGAGATTATTATGAGCCCTATTACCTCTTTGGTTCAGTGTCAATTCTCGAGCCTCATCGGGCAATAGTCATCAAACTCGATCAACCTATTACCTCTTTGGTTCAGTGTCAATTCTGTTGGCTAGAAGAAACCATGCCGGACCAGCAGATTTTTCAATCCAACAGGGAGAAACTAGTAACTGTATCCATTTTGCATTCTGTTTCATGCATTATTTTCTCCTTTAAAGGGAAAAACTCACTGTCCAAAACAATATCATTTTCAAAGTTACAGCTTGAATGTTGCTTTCTCAGAAAGCAAGATGATTTTCATGATTTCTTAGTTCATCTAACCCAGCAAATAGAAAAATCAAAATTTGAAAATAAGTTTTGATTTCTTGATGTGAAACTATCAAACAAAAAAAAAAGTTATAGAAATAATCACCTTAGATTAAAAGAAATTTCATATAATACATGAGAAGAAAGTCAAATGAAGGAGTTGGGAGATACAATTGGCTGAACTTAAAATATGATGTGGAACCTAGCTCCCACTTCATCAATGCAAGCTTGCAAGTAATTGCTCCATCATCTGAAAGTTGAAGTAGTACACATTATACATACCGGCTTTAATTAACAATTCCTGATATGCTTGAAATTGTTTGGCAACTGAATCATGGAAGCGTACAACAACATTACGGCCTCTGACTTCCAAAGGACTCCGCTATGTATGGTTCGACTGAGCCTGTAGCCTACCCTTCACTTCGTCAAGGTAAGCTTGCAAGTCACTGAACTCTTGAGTGCCACAGAAGTTATCAGCCTGAGATTCATTATTGCTCATTTCAATCGCCATTATCATTGACAAGGGAAAAGATGAAAAAGATGCAATCGAATGTAAAGTTGCTGCATCTTGCCTGTTTCAGTACATTCTTGAGATGCATCTCAGCACTGAATAGTTCCCGCTTGCTACCAGTTTTCAAAGAAATCTCCATGTACACCTTGCAAAGTTCCCGGGATGCACATGCGAATTTTGTAAACCGTTCTCGATCTTCCCACAAATCAGATCCCTGAGAAATAGGGAGATGAGCGACAAGATATACTAACAATAATGTGAGAAGAATTGAATTGGTAATGACAAACTTAGCGGCAAATCATACAAGAATGGCTATTTGCAAAAAGAGTAAAAGATGGGGTAACAGAAGTCCTTCTGTTGACGGTGTCAAAGTTGATGCTTCAAGGCATATTTAACACAACATGACACTAAGGAACAAGCCCTTCTTGTTTTTACAGAAAACAAAATATTTTCATATCTGCGCAAAAATTTCCATTATGAAAGTGGAGTAGATAAATAAATAAGAAACCACAAAACAAAACAAAACTTAAGATTGGTCCTCAGGGTATTTTGCAGTGAGCATTCAAACTCAAGTTCACAAAGTGATGGTTATTTTACGATCCCATTGTTAACAGATGAACTCGCGGGCGCACACTTCTAAGCTTCTTAATGGTCAGTCAGACCCAACAGACTGGAAATAGTGTCATGAACTGGCAAAATAGGAAACAGAGTTGCAGAAAGAAATACCTGAAATGATCTAACTTGCTTCAATAGGGCTTCACAGCACATCAAGAGATCACCCTTAATTCTATACCATCTTGCATATACACCCCATATTTCTGCCCTGCTCTCACTCCGTACTATCTGTATCAACCAAAAATAAGAAGCTGACAACACATTCCACATATTGTACCACCAGTATCCCCAAGCACAGAAATTTAACTCCAAAAATATCGGATACCAAATTTAGAGAAAATATTGCAACAACGTCCCATGATGTGCATGTTGATTGACATCCGTCGTAATAGTGTTCACTAATTCGATCAATTAATTGACATTCTAATCTTTATGATACCGACCCAACATAGTTGGGATTGAGGTGCAGTATGATGATGAAACTTTGAGATAATTTAATGGAAACAAGGGAAAGCATAGCATGACCCATTGACCACATATTAAAAACCACTCCCTCTGTCCCAAGCTTGTTGTCACAAGCTCAAAAAGAAAAAAAAATTGCCAAATGAAATGGCATTTTCACTTTTGTTTTATTTTAGTCAACTTTTACCATTGCACATGTACTCACTCAAAGAGTCTTGGGAGTGGGTTGGGAGGGATGGGAATGGGTCTAGAAAGGGGTAATGATGGAAGTTCATGTAAATGAGTTAGTAACCAAAAACAATCTTAATCTATACAAAAAAAGGTAAAAGTGACAATGTGTTTGGTTCAAATGAATTTTGAAAGTTGAAACCTTGAACAATGTGTTGCGACGAGATGCAAATAAAACCTGGCCAACTTTTCCAACTGAGCACTGGATACTATAAAATATCAAACCCGCGAAATATCAAGATTTACTGCAATACTAAGACACACCTCTGCCATCGAACATACTCCTTTGTCCGTGAAAGATTGAACCATTTAATATTCAGCATTTAATGTATGATGTTTTTCCTTCAACATTTTGACATGCAAACTCATCAAGTTTATATTCAAATGATTTGTTTTTTATTCTATCTTCTTAGTAATAATTTGAGTCAAACACAAGTTCAAGAGTCAAACATTGCAATCTTTTGCAGATGGAGTAACAATCTTCTAGAAACACGTATACCTTTCTTACAAAAACCCCACAAAAAAATGAAGCTCCACAATACTATCAATTTGGCAATACGTCTCAAAACAATACACTTGTTCTTCCTTTTCTTTGGTGTTCTATGAATGAATGGTTTAGTTGAGGGAAGCAAAAAATATAGAAGGAAAAATTTGCAAGAAGGAAGTCGATAATCCATATGAAGAAAAGAATAAAATGCCACTCACCTGCTGTAGAATTTTCCCAAACAACTCCACTAGTTGTTCCGTTTCTCGTGACACCCCAACAGCCTTACCTGTTTCTTCTTTATATCCATTACCATCGACAAAATTTACAGGCGCAACTAGAGCCTCTGCTGATTGTCCAGCTACTCTTTCCTCCAAAGTCAACATGACCTTTGCCAGAAAGTCTGTGTCAATTCTTTTATTCTTGGTTATTTTCAAAACCATCTGCAATGCTTCAAGCGCCTGCACGTGAAATGAGCAGAAACAGAAAGACTAAGAAACAAGGTACATATCAGCAGATTATAGCGATTAAAGAAGGAAGTTAATATAGAGAAATTATCACCCCCACAACAGTGAGGAAGCCACAAAGTCAGAAATGTGCACAAAATCAGAGAGCCTATAGCAAAACTGATAACTGACACCTAGATGACAATAACCACTACTCCAGCAAACCTATTTTTAAGCTAGCTATATTAGCAATGACTTCATCAATAATTTCACATGCCACTGTACTTGGTCCATTTGAAAGATTCATTTAGACAATATATGTCAATCCCATTTATCAATTAAGAGCAAATACGATTTATTTGTTTCACTCATAGATAATTTAAAACTAAACTACATGCTTCAAATTAGTAAACATGTAGTTTAGTTTGAATTAGTCATTGAATACGAGAAATAGAATTCATTTCCTGCAAAATGGCAATTATTTTGCTGCTAGTACTTCTGCCAAACTGGTACTCTCTCTCAATCCCAAAAATGGTTCATATTTTCTCCTTTTAGAAAACACCAGGAATGCGAGCTACATACTAAATTATTTACGTTTTTTGCAGGATTACTCTGAACTAACTCACACATTCACAACTAAAAAATCGCTCTGAATAGACATACAACTTTACAGGAAAGATTAACCTCAGCTATATCACACACTTACAGCTTAGTACTTTGGTAAATTTGAAAGAAGCTTATGAATATGCAAATCTGTTTCTTATTAGGGCGGAAAAAAAAGTAACATGTTTGAAGATGGAATTAATATCACAACATAAAGAAGGGGTCTCCAAGTACATTGTCAAAAAACGAACTGACTGATTTACGAGACAAAAATGAGCCGACAGGAGTACCTGACCAACATTGCCAATATCCAAAGCAACATGGCTATAATTCTCCCAAAGCTGCCAACTGTCTCGCCTGTCATACAACCATATGTTTGAAATACGAGACCATTAGTAAACCATGTCTACATTTGCATGCATAGGCTCTCACTTGCATGAAAGATTATGGGTGAATGATATAGATAAGTACTTGCACTTCAGTGCCTCCTTGAATGCAATGAAAGACTCTTTATTCTTTTTCTTGATCATATGCCTGCAATAGAATCTGAGCTTAACTACACGCAAATCCAATTATCTAAATAAGCTCCAAATTGAAGCACTCCATGTAGAAAGCATGCTAATCCAATTGTGATTTAATAACCACCAAAATTAAAAAAGACCTAACAAGGTATCACCAACAAACAGTGATCAGAAGAGTAAAAGGATGATAAGCAAAAACCACATACTCCACTAGACTTGATAAAGTTTCATCACCAACCTAAAAAAATACTTAAAAAGGAAACATATTAGGTTACCTCTTTTAGACAAGCCAACCTTAAACAATGTGATTGTTTGTATTCAACATGTAATCACAACAATAACAACCTCCCAGGAATTCTATAGAATAACGATGTTCTAAAATAACAATGAAGCATTTCAATCGCTCATACAAGTTTTACAACTTAAAGCACATCATGCGAAGTCATGCAATATGCTAATCATTTGGGGAAATTTTTTATGGAGTTGAGGGTTTTCTTGCAAGTCATCACTAGTCTTGACATGCATATTGTTTAGAACAGAAATCTTCGGTCTAAGAGAGAACACGCACAAACATGCAATATTATTCCAAGCCTCTCCATTTTCTGGATCCAGTTGAACTGCCCTTGTAAAAGCATCCAACGCCCTCACAATGTCTCTTGCCTGTAGAATCACCTTAAATTACAAAGCATTCACATATAAAAACTACTACGATAAATCACTCTTACTGAGATATCTAAATTTTTCTTTCTTTTCCCCATTTTCTGAGTAGAGAGAGAAGCCAGCAGTGAATAATACTCCTACCTTTAAAGCAGCAGCTCCAAGAGCAAACCATCCATCTAGATACAATGAATTCAAGGCCATCGCAGACTCCCTGCTCAAAGAGTTGTTAGGAACAGATTGGTTATGAGTGCACATAGCAATCCATGTTTAATTAGAACAAGTAGTACTAAATAAGAAATCACTCACCATAGGACTTTAGATTTCTCATAATCCCCTCTTGCATACGCACCCCGAGCAAGTGAGCGCTGAGAGAAGCACAAACGTGCACACACCAATAAAGATTGATAAACAAAAAGGAAAAGAGAAATATGTAACAGAAACGTTTTTATTTTTTATCATTTAGTCTAATATACCTTTGCACGAGCCGACTTATCATGCGAGACTTCCAAGGCTTTATTGTAGCAGTTCTCATCCTGTGTGACATCACCCAAAGAACACCTGATAGTGAAATATTGCATCAGACAATATGGCTCTAGAATACTCGGTTATTCCTATTGCTTCTTTTCCTATTTACAGAAAATTATAGATATCAATCATATATGTGAACATACCATAATTTAGGGTCATTAGGAGTTTCACACAGTCGCTTCTTGATGAGTTCAACAGCAGCAGCTTTTTTATCCAATAAGCTATAGTCACATAAGGTGGATTGTGAAATCCTTAATTTTGAACAAGTTCTGAGAAAAAAGGATGTTGACACTAGAGAGGAAATCATTACCTGTAGCAGTGTATTAGATTGTCCCATAACTCTAGATCTTCAAATATCCTGATTGCCTCCCCAACCACACCACAGCTAACTAAGAGCAGGCCATACTCCCTGAAATTAAAAGGAGTCGATGAGAGGCAAATGTTGCAACATTTAGTGACATAAGCAACATAAAATGAGGCAATGTGTGAGATGATGATGGCAGTAGCAGTAGCAGTAGCAGTGACAGTAATCATCATCATCATCATCATCATCATCGTCATCAAAACATAAATATTTACTTCCGCAACGCAGGAATGCTTGGGACATAAGTGGAAAAACATAACGGAAGTCTTTCTTCAGCTCCAGGGTAGGAGCTGTGAAGTCCCTGAACCTGAAAATTATACAAAGAATATTGATTAATTAGAAATCTATCTTATAAGTTTTAAACAATGCATGTGCGTGTTAAAGAAATCAAAGGGACACTCAAAAAATGAGAAGACCATGGAATTATGGAATAACTTGAGAACCACATGAGAGAAGCCATCTAAGTTGGATAACCAACACCTATATGCTGTACAAAGACAAATTGCAAATCTGGATAAGAATGTCTCTCTTCCCCAGTCCATACCAAACCAAATCATTTTGCATATCCACTTAATATATGCTAGCTTCTCAATAAGACAGTTAATTTGTTAGCAGAAAAAACAGAGATCCAAGTTTCTTGCCAGCTATATTCTAGCATACTAGAGCAAACTATAAGTGCACAAATAAAAGAATCAGATAAAATTGTGTGACCTCATACCAATTTATCCATCATCCCCAAAGCCCGCTCCTTTGTTCGATTACGAGTTGACTCCCAACGAATGCGTAAAAGGCCACAAAAGCACCGGACCTGAGAAAGGGAAGCGATAAGCAATAAGAAAGCAGTATGCATCATCAAATAAAACATAATGTAAAAGACCTTCAAGAAGCAAATCAGTGGAGTTTAAGGTTAATGGGCAATGCCTTGTTATCTAAATGAAAGATAAAAGCAAACTGCATCTGATGTCTACCAAATTCTTTGAGCCGATAGGTCAACCCAAAACCATTCTATTAGAACAAATTCACAATCTGACAAACCCTCTGGCTTAACGATGTGGATACTACCACTTAACACAACCCTGGCCAGCACCCACACAAGATGATGGAAAATAGACCTGTTGCATGGACTATTGACAAAGACCAGAGCAGAATAGCTTTAGACTTGATAGACCGGTAGTGACAGCATCTTTGGCTCTGGTACCATGCAAAAGCCTCTAACCTAAAACCAACTGGGAATAGGCACAGAGGCCTCGGTTCAGAATAAATTCATTAAAAAACCCTTTTGAATTTTAGTTACTTACACCTAACTGTATTTACAAGGTTGACTTACAAATGAGATGACCAAAACAGAGAATGATCTTATTCCAAGACACATTATGATAACCTGAAAGTGTAAGCTGCAGTCTTTTATGGAGACTGGTATCGGTAAATATGTTTGGCATTTCTATGAGTTCACATGTAATATGGGTTTAATTTTCTTAACAGCCATGCACCACATTACCAGAGTAAAAGCAACTCACTATGAAGTAAGAAGATTGCTGCGAATCAATTGCCTCAATGTATGGAGCCATATCCCATCCTGAAACAGTAACAGTCAAACAAAGATACATCCTATAATTTCCAGCATAACAAAGGCTGTGTTTGGACTATGGTGCAATATCATATAAAATTAAATTTGAAAGAATGAGAGGCTGGTGAGTCGCTGAGTAGTAACTAAGAAAATATAACTTCTCATTATGTCATATTGTTCAGAGGAATCACTAAACTTTGGATTGTTTCAGCTCAGTCTCTTAACATAAAAAAGCAGTAGCTAGCCAGAGGAGGGACTCAGTTGCTCAATACCAAAGTTTAGTGACACCTATGACTAATTTGGCATGGTTAGAATTAGTTATGCCTTTTACCGTCCACCAATCCA
>JBBYHH010204199.1:0-13463 GCA_038382905.1 Daphne laureola | reverse complement strand
CCTTGAACTTGTTCAAAAGATCATTCTTCTGAAGCTCCACCAGCAGCATCCTCTCCCGCTCCTCATTGCGGATGGCGTACCACTTCTCTAGTTCTTCAACATGGTGTACCAGTCTCTGATTCTCAGCCATTAGCTGCGTACACGCAGCATCCGTACTCTGTAAGGCCTGCACATGGGCAGCATCGCGAGAGTTGGCAAACTTAAGGAACTCATTGAACTTGTCCACCGCTGCATAGCTCTTTACAGCAGACTGCAAGAAGAACGAGTCAATAACACATTGAAGCAATAACATTCAAATTAACATCTGTTGGCATAACACCTACCCTCAACTTCAGGGCCGCAGCCTCACAAAAGCACTGCCTAGGAGACTCCAAAGACCGCCGTAGAAGCTCATGGTCGTGGGGTGTGCGGAGACCCTCCAGGCAGCTTGCCAAGGTCTTCTCCCTGCCTTCCAAGAGCGACGAGTCATTGGACAATAAGAAGATGGGTGCCCATACCTCCGTAATATCACGCCCCTCCTCATGAAAGGTCTCCAGCCTCTGGGCCTCTCGCGCATTAAAAAAAAATAGAAGGGTCCGCAAAGGGGCTGGGCTCACGAGACCTCAAACGTTTCTTCTCCAAATAATGAGATAGAATGCTCACCTCCAGCAGCTCGGTCTGAGGATGGACCAGGTCCATGATCTGGGGCCACCCAGGGAACCAGCCGTCATCGCCTGCAGCAAGGACAACTATTAGAACAGAAATCACACAAGATATAACAACACAAATTACAACAACACTTACCAATCACAGCTGCTCGCGCGGGCGAGCTTGGACCAGCCAGAGGCGTTGCCATCGAAACAAGCTTACCCCATCCAGACGCCGCATTCCCTACCTCCCAAGACACCGGCAGGGACCAAGCAGGGTCAGAGGAAGGGACGGCCGAATCCATAATAGTAACGCCACCGCCTCCATCGACACTTGTTGCCTGGGGATCACCCTCGCAAGGAACATAAGTCCCAGCCGCGGGCGCCTCCTCCACCTAACCTACGAGGTCGACTGGAGCACCAGAAATGGTTGGAGCGGCCTCCGCCGGGCAGGCCACAAGACCACCAAGGGAGCCTGCGCCCGCTGCGCGTGCAGCCCTAATTTTTTGTAACTTGTGAACTAGCAGAAGAGCCCCAGCAGAAACCTTAGGCATCCCCTGAGGAGTCACAATGGCAGCTGCAGGCATTGCAGCCTGGGGGACGGCTCCAGCATCGGGAGACACCACTAGGGCCTTGGGGCCAACATCAACAATCGGGGGGCCAGCGATGCGCCAACGACCAGGCCAGCGGCAGAGGTAACCACACAGTCCTCAGTCGCTGGACGTGAGGCATCCACAAAAGGTGAGGCCAGTGCAAGCAGCGAGCCCCCAGTCACCGCAGGGGGGGCCAAACTCTTGATTATTGTGCTGGGCAAAATCACCTTCCCTGAGAAGACTCGGCGGCTAGGTTGAGACGCCGAAGATTGTTTAGCCGAAATTTTCCACTTCTTAGCCTCGCCTAAAAGCGGACCCCCTAAAGAACCGGATCCATATTTCTGAGGGATCGTGATCTCTCCCAATGACTTGGTGGCTCCAATATGCCCCTCACCGTGCGCGCAAGCCAAATATACCTTCACCGTATTGCGCGCAGCAAGTCTCGGTCGGTTCAGCTCAGCATCAGCGCGCGGGGGGTCATCTGTAGCATAAACAAGTTAGAGTACGCTCGAACGGCAAACATACAATATGAAACTCAACCTACATACCTCTAGGACCCATGAGGGCAGGAAATAAGGCATCAACTGCGGTCCCACGCTGCGCAGGACATCATCCTTTGTGCGGAGGGGGGACAGATGAGTCAATAAGGTGCCCGATGCTCATCCCAGCCCATCATAAAACTTCCGGGCAGACACATCATCAAGCCAAGTCAGGACGGTAACATAGGCATGCTACCTCTTACCCTCGCATCGCAGTGAGGGTTTAACAGCCTCTGCCTGCGTAGGCCCAGCATTCATATTGGCTGGGAACTTCCATTCAGGCCGACGAAGAATAAAGAAAAAGTTTTTCTGCCAATCATGAAAAGATCGGAGGGGAACCAAGAAGCTAACAAAATTGTTACCCCATACGTTGATGGGAGTAACATGAAAACACTGCCCCCAGGATGAAGATCCAGTCGGTAGAAGTGAAGGAAAACATCCGCGAAGGCGTCTACGCCGGCCATCTTGCAGGCAACCGCAAACGCGGAAATATGCCTAAAAATGTTAGACCCTGGCTGCGAGGGCGGCACACGCCACCAAGCACATAAGTCATGCGTGATCCGAGGAATGAGCACCCTTAAGCCGGCAGAGAGTTGCGCGACGAAGAGGGGTACAACATCCCTGGCCTTAGTCTCCTCCGTCACCGAAATATTGGCCGCCTTAAGAATGCCAGTCCTCGTTAAGCAAGCCTCTACAACTTTCCCGGGCCACGAGCTTTTCCTCAGGTCAGAGCTGAACTTTTCACCGGTAAGATTGGTTCGTTCGATCGGGGAAATCATAGGGCAGGCATCCTCTTTGGGAGCCATATCACGCAAACCCAACAGCAAGGAAAATGATGAACAAGCCAAACAATAACGAATAACCTCTGTCGAACACCACAGCTGCATGCCCTAATTACCACCGCCGGCTGACCTATAGAGCAAGGCAATCGAAGCGAGAGTAGGGGAAAGAAAAGCGACGAACTAAGACCGGATTCCTGGAGCAAGAGGGACGCTTCCCCAGAAGATCAATAAGCAGAAGAAGGGAAACCGAGGAAGGAAGTGCAAGGGACGCAAAAAGTGTGAAGCCTGTTCAGAGCAAAGCCACTTTTAAAGGGGAGTTCAAAATTAAAAAAAAAACACTTGAGAAGCCCAATCGACGTCAACTCTCAGTCGTACGAGTGTCCAGATGTCTTGGAAATGGCGCATGATAGGTCATGATGATGTTTCCTTGCCACCACATGTGATTAGTAGCAGCCTACGATGCGGAGTATAGGACCTTGCCCATACTCCGCCTATGGGGGGGCTCCTTGGTACACTATCCAAGCATGCGCCTAGACAGGACTCGTACAAGACAAGGCCTACCTGCGCAGTATAAAGCCACTCTGAGGCCCTCGCATATGGCAAAGGGCAATGTCTGAGTCAAGGCAACGAGATCGCTAGTGATGGCCACCCGCACGGGAGCACGACTGCGTGAGAACACAACCCCCGTGCATGGAGAAGGCAACGCCCCTTCGCCTAGAGGAAGACGTGGCCAACCACGTCTCTGCACATGATTCCCACGTCTTTGGTAAACCGTCACCCACTCGCCCAGGCCACTATGCCACCCACGACCAGACAAGCGTGGGATAAACCGCCCATCACTCTGATTCGTGGAAGGTTAACTGCTGGATCTAAGCCTTATATAAAGGAAGACGCGAGAGAGTTGAAGGTATGATATTCTCTCTAATAAAACACTATTGAGTCCTGGATCTTGAATTGACTTGAGCGTCAGAGTGTGCTTCCGAAGTCACAACCTCGGGTCTTTTGCAAGTTTGGACTCACCACCGGAGAAGTATCAAAAGCACGAAGTCACAGTATCCAGATAGCTGAAACCCAGGCTATCACCCTCATACCTCATTCATTTCGCTAAAGTTAGGTCATGAAGTTTAGTGTACTCGCTACTCTCTCATACCTAACTCGTTAATCACTTGAAGTATGTATGTTTGGTCTGCAAGTGCACATCATACCACGCATACTCCAGTGAAGAACGACGTCATTTATTATGTTATGCCATGTTGATTTAGCTCATGCTTGTTTGATTGGTCTGCCACGCAAACATACATAACCCGTTAACCACTTCAAGTTATGTGCATCCCATTAGACACATAACTCCAAATGTTTAGTAACGTCTAGACTAATCATATTTTATCTCTTATGATTATGCACATATCATTCAATAACCGAGTGTGTCAACCGTTCATGATGTATGTCACCTAAATTTCTATTAGTTCTTTAATTCGATGTCATGACCTAGACATTCTACTTTTAAACTTTATATCTTGTTACTTGGATGATATCATTGCAATTAATTATTCATTAGTTGAAATCCGTTTACATCATCTCTCAATCTCGTGAGTTGTTTAATAAAACCTTTTTTCTGTTAATTTCGTGCCTAAGTATTTAACTATCGGCTTCATACAAGTTTCATGATTCTAAGCATGAAACTCCTAAGCATGTCATTATCATTTTGCGGGCCTAAACATGATACTAGCGTCCCTCCGGCCTATACATGATACTAGATTCATTTAGACTCTCCAGCCCTAACATGATACTAGCGGAGTTCAATAAACGGTCCTAGCATGATACTAACGAGTTTCCTTTAAGGTAACGGCCCTAACATGATACTAGCGGTTGCATACAATAATCACCATACAATAGTTAAACATCAACCATAGTTAAAGTTGTAACCCAAAATACATAACTAAGAATTATATTCCATGTATCAAGAAATTAATATATTACACTACCCGGGTTACCCGTTCGTTATTTTGTGTATTAAGTCAAGTGTTTAACTTAGAGTTTATTATTCAGTATCTTATTTATGAACATAGAAGAGAACTATAATGAAAAATCCGTACACTACCCCTTACTTGGATGTAGCCGAGAGTAGGCGTCGACTATGGATCGAGCATGGTCGGGAATCTCGGTTGAAGTCGATGCTCAAAGTTGAGAACCTAGCGGTAATAAGAATTTAACGAAATATTATAAGAGATTCCGCAAGTGAAAGCTTTCTGGTACCGACCTGGTAAAATTTATGGAAAAAGAACGCGGGCTTTATGGTTTTCTAATGGCCTACGATAGTTCAAGGTAAGATTTGGGTAAAAAAGAAAGTCTGGAAATTTTTTGAGGGCTTTTAGGTATAAACACAAAATTTTAGGCACAAAAAACTATTTTTAGTCAGGGAAAAAGTTAATACTATAAACAAATTATAAGTTGAAAATAAAAATTTATAAATGTTATAAACTACTGACAAGAAATTTATAAACAAAAGTAGTATTTTTCTTAACTCTATAAATACGAATCCGGCTCTAGCAATACGAAGGAAGAAGAAGAGGAAGATATCTTCATCGGATCGGCAGCAGAGGTCGCCGGCGATGAACAAGCTCTGACCGATTCGGACGACAACGAATCTGTTGACTCACTGTCGGGAGTAGAACTGAACGGACTGAGGAGAGAAACCATCCAATAGTTAATCTCCTGTATAGGCGGCGATGAGACTACGAAGGTTGACTCGAGCCTGGTGCCTGAGACAGTGCCAGAGAATCTCGCTCAAGACAGGGGAAGAGGGCAAAAAGAAGATGGTACGACAGGGGATACAGAGGAGGCGCATAAGAAAAGGGTATCACCTACTCAGAGGAACAAAAAGGTTGAAGGATCTGGTGGAAATAATAAGGATATTATATCGGATCAATTGGGCTGGGAAACTAATGGGCCGATGCAATTAAATCCAACTAGAGGATCCACCAAAAGGAGCAATCATGAACACACACTAAACAAGCCCATTAGATCACCCACAAAGGATAGATCGAACTCAGCAGCTGAAGGCAGTAAAATCAATGAGCCTGGAGCGATACTCACAAAGAAAAAATAGCAAAATGAAAATACCAACAAAACTCAATCAACTCCTCTCCACCGGAGCACCGACACTAACCGTCCGACAGAAGGCCTTGCTAAAGCAAGAGGCTACGAAGGATGAATTTCATTACGAGACATGAAACGCCAGGCAAGATTGAGAGTGGAAAAACAAAAAGAAAGTAAATAAGAAGTGCAAGATCGAAGGAAGGACAGGAAAGATAAAATCAAAGGGTGCAAAATTCAGAACACGGACAAAACAAAGAAGAGGCCGGAAGACACCAAGTAGACCAAGACAAGTTCGATGAATTCAGTACCGGAATCGATAAGGAGCAGCCAGATAAAAGCTACTGGAGCGGGAATTGGCTTCAAATTTCAGGACGAGGAAGATTCTATGCAACAACAGGTAACCTCTCATGGTGAAATCTCTGGTAGTAAATGAAGATTACTTCCCTAAACATAAGAGGGTTGGGGGAAACCATAAATTAAGGGCATTAAGAGATTTAATCAGGAGAGAAAAAGTGGATATCTTGCTCCTACAGGAGACTAAATGCAACAAGTCTTTAGAAGGAGTTGCCAAAAGTCTGTGGCATCATAGCCAATTGGGATTTATCAAAAAACCAGCTATTGGAAATGTAGGGGGCTGGTGTGCTGCTGGAATAGTGATATAGTAAATTTCAAACAAAAAATAGAAGGAGATGGATTCCCGGGTTTGATCGGAAATTGGCAAGGTTGCACAAAATTAGTAGGAGTTGTGAATGTATGAATGTATATGGTCCACAGGAGGAGAGTGAGAAACTACTATTGTGGGAGAACCTAACAAAGGAAATGCAAGGAAATGAGGAAATGTGGTGCAGAGCTGGAGATTTTAACCTAGTTCAAAGAGCATCAGAAAGGAAAGGCAACATCTTTAAGCATCGTTGTGCAGCTGGATTCAACAAATTTATAAATTCAAATGGTTTATCAGATGTAAGAATTGGAAGGAAAAAATTCACCTGGTTCACTAATGACACCCTTAAGATGTCAAAGTTGGATAGGTTTATGGTATCTTCTGATTTCTTAACAGAATGGAGTGGTTTAAATGCGATTGTTCTAGACAGGGACTTGTCGGACCATTGCCCAATACTCCTTTCAAGCAAACACATCAACTTTGGCCTAATCCCATTCAATTTTTTTTATGCGTGGCATGACAAAGAAGGCTTTGCTGATTAAGTAAAGAGGGTATGAGGAGATATGAAGATTTCAGGCTCAACTAGCTTCATCCTAAAGAAAAAATTGAAGGGCTTGAAAAATTCTATCAAGGAGTGGAACCAGTCCAATAGAGAAGACTTGATTGGTCAGACTGAGAAATGGAAGAAAGAATTCTCAGATTTGGAACTAGCAGCGGAGACCAGATTATTGAATAATGTTGAGCGAAGTAGATATCAATTACGCAGGGCTGAAATTATCAAACTTGAAAAATGCAGATCACAAATACTTCATCAAAAAGCAAGGATCAAATGGGCCGTCGAGGGGGATGAAAACAACATATATTTTCATGGCATCTTGGGGAATAGACTGAAAAAAAACTCCATCTCTGGAATACAATCTAATAGAGCTTGGTTGGAGGATCCAATTTTAATAAAGAAGGCTACTTTCGATTTTTTCAAAGATAGCTTCAAAGAGCAGGTTCAAGCAAGACCGAGCTTCACAAGCAACAAATTTAAAAAGCTATCACAACTGCAAGTGGCTACCTTTGAAGCACCATTTTCTGAAGAGGAAATTAGAAAAGCAGTTTGGAGTTGCGGTAGTAATAAAGCTCCCGGTCCGGGCGGTTTTAATTTCGCTTTTATCAAAAAACATTGGGAGACTATCAAACATGATATCATAGAATTCATCAAGGCTTATGAAGAATCTGGAAGGATAGCAAAAGGTTGCAACTCTACATTCTTAACACTCATAGCAAAGGTAAAAGACCCCCTCACTCTTGGTGATTATAGGCCAATAAGCCTCATTCGTACCCGGTACAAAATTTTGGCAAAATTGCTAGCAGAAAGGATTAAATCTGTTATGCCTACGATAATTGGAGATTCTCAAAATGCATTCATTGGAGGTACACAGATAGTAGACGGAGTCTTGTTTGCAAATGAAGTAGTTAACTGGTGCATAAAAAAGAAAGAAAAAATGTTGCTCTTCAAGTTGGATTTCAAAAAAGCCTACGACAATGTCAATTGGAAATTCTTGGACCGGACTATGAGTCAGATGGGTTTTGGCACAAAATGGAGATAGTGGATATCCGGTTGTTTAACTTCGGCCAGAATTTCAGTATTGATCAATGACATCCGGATGAAAGAATTCAACTTGGAAAAAGGTCTCCGACAGGGAGATCCCTTGTCACCATTCCTCTTTTTAATCGTGGCAGAGGCTCTAACCACCATGATGGAGGAAGAAAATGAGAAAGGGGTCTTCCAACCAGCACTAATTGGTCGTGACAGATGTCCAGTTTCACTATTACAATTCGCTGATGATCCCCTATTTCTCGGCAGGTGGTCCAATGAGAATCTTGCTAATCTGTGGAGTATGCTGAAATGTTTTGAGATGGCTTCTGGACTGAAAATTAATGTAAGAAAGAGCAGAATTTTTGGTGTCAATGTCCCCCTGCCAGAAGTGGTAAGAGCAGCAAGAAGATGCAACTGCCTGGAAGACACACTACCATTCAATTATCTGGGTTTCCGGTTGGGCAGAATATGAATAAGGCGAAAAACTAGGATCCGATAGCACAAAAAGTTGATGCGAAACTATCTGCTTGGAAGAGTAAAGCTTTGTCCATTGGTGGTCGATTGACTCTGATTAAATTAGTGCTAGGGTGTTTTCCCCTATACTACTTCTCCATGTTTTGTGTTCCTCCCTCGGTTCTAAAAACTCTTGAGATTGGGCGAAATAAATTCTTCTGGGGTCGGGGTAAAGGGGAAAGGAAGATAATCTGGGAAAAACTGAAAAATCTTTACGGTGGAGTTGAAGAGGGAGGGTTAGGAGTCGGAAGCCTGTGGGGAAAAATCTGGGGTTGTTAGGTAGATGGTGGTGGCGTTTTAGAAAGAAGAAAAGGGCACTTTGGGTTCAAATAATTAAGAGTATTCATGGGGCTAGTGGCGGATTGGATGAAGAAGTAGTCAAGAGAGGATGTGAAGGAGTGTGGGGAGAGATAGTGAAGATAGGTGGAGAGAAATTTAGGAATTGAGGAGTTATGAGAGAAGGATTTGCTAGGAAAATAGGTAATGGAAAATCCATCAAATTCTGGGAGGATATCTGGGTAGGACAAACAAAGTTGAGAGCTAGATTTAAAAGGATTTTCGACTTAGAGGTAGACAATGAGGTTTTGGTGGAGGAAAGAATTCAATGGAGAGATGGGGAGTTTAGCTGGAAGTGACAGTGGAGGTGTGCCCCTTGGGGACGGGCCATTGATGATCTTGAAGCACTAACTCTTGTTTTCCAGGGGATCAAACTAATCAAAGATGCAGAAGATACTTGGAGATGGAATCTTGACAAAGATGGAGAATACACCACGAAATCTGTAGCAAAATTGATGGACAACCGAGAGACTACAAGGCAAGCAAATGAGCTACAGTGGTGCAAGTTGGTTCCACGCAAAATAAATGTCTTTATTTGGAGAGTTATCCACGGATTCACCCCAAAAAAGCCGAACCTTGTTCATAGAGGGGCCCCTCTCCCGAACACGGTCTGCCCGTTTTGTGACCACGATCAAGAAACAGTTACTCATGCCATCTTAACTTGTCATTTTGTGGCTCATGTTTGGCGGTCTGTAGAAGCTTGGTGCGGAATATCGCAGTCAGTATTGACTCACCCGATGAAGATAGTTGCACTGACTCTGATTGGAGGCCTCACAACAAAGAAACAGGAACGGATCAGAGCAATTGTCTACACCACTGTTTGGGCAATATGGAAAGCAAGGAACAAACGAACTGTGCAACAAACTTCGTGGAGTTCCCTAGCTATCCTATCTAAAATCCAGGTGTCATCACTTCTGTGGATACAAAATAGATTGGGTGGAGGTCAAATGAAGTGGCTCAAATGGATTACCAATCCGCTGGATGTTTGATAATCATGTTGTTAACTTCGTAGAGGGTAAAATCTACCATGAAGTAGTATGAAGAGCCAATGTGAAGAGTAGTCTAAGATTAAGCCTACTTTTCAAAATGGCGCTTCTGTACTAAAAAATTCACCCCTTTCCTTTCCTTGAAAGGGTTTCTTTCTTAATATATACTTATACCTTGCCGATAAAAAATAAAAATAAATTTATCAAAGAATAAATACAACAAAAATTCAAAGTAAGAAAAGTACAATTTTTACAACTATAAATAAAAAGAAATAAATATAAAGTCTGCAAAAAGAAAAATAAAAGTAGAAATCTTTTAAAGGAAAAGTGAGCATGCTTAAAAAAAAGAACAATAAATATTTTAAAAGAACTAACTAAAAAGTATAGTTTTAGTGCCTAAAATGAAAGGTTTTATACTTAGTTGGTGGCATGAATGAAACTTAGGAATACTAAAGGGTTTAAGTAACACGAAAGGGAACGTTTAGGGAAAAGAGACCTGAGTTGTAATTTTCCCAAAAGAATTTAAGGAACACGCACCAGCCTTCTTCTTCGCTGGTTCGCCGGAACTCCTTTCCGGCAGCGGCAATCACGGCGGGGAAGGAATTATGGCGGCGTACCTACTGCTGGTCGGTGCGAAGGAGGCTATGGAGCTGTTTGGTGGTGGTGTCGCAGTGAGCAGAGCTCCGGTTGGGGAGAATACGGTGTCCAAGTCGGAAACGGTTTCCGGCTCCTTTCTCCTCTGTTTTGGCACCTCCGGTGGCGGGGCTTAGCTTGTTTGATTTGTCGTGGCGTGATGGTGGTGATGGAGGCTGGTTTTGGTGAAGAAAACTTCTGGAGAGGGAGAGATAAAACTGAGGTCCGATTTCCTTCTTTTCTTTCTTTCTTTTTCTTACAGCAGTTCTTCTTCTTTTTTCTTTGTTTCCAGCTCTCCTTTGAATGATAAGCACCCTCCTTTTATAGCCACAAGGTTGGATTGACAGGAGCATAGCTAATTATGAAGGAGTGTGAACAAGGATTGATGGATTGGTGAGAAGGAGCAGGGCTTGGCGTGGGCAGAGGTTGCTACCGACGAAAAAGAAGGAGCAGGTAATTTTTCGTCCTTTATCTTATTTTTTTTTTTCTTTCAAAAAATAAAAAATAATTATTTAATTAATTAATCTTTAATTTTTAATTATTACTTTTATTTACTCCATTTAATTAACTAAATGCTTCTACCTATTTAAAAGACACCGGCTTAAAATTCTATGTTAACAATATAAAATGTTGGTAACAAAAGTGCATGACATACTGATATGCACATAAAATGTAAACATAAAGAAAATAGGTATGAAACACAAACAAGAGTTAAAATATATCGCGACATAACATATTAATTCGGACCGAGAATTTTAGGGTTATTACAGGTGATTTCAGGCGAGCGGTTTTGTTTTCATCTTTAGCGCCGTGTAGTCTCATGAGTGCGAGTTGGAGCTGTGTTGATGAGCAAACCGCCATGATGAGGTGAGTAGGCATTATATATACATCGACTTGTTCATCATGATTTGTACATGGTGTGAGTTCCAGGCGTTATCATACTGGCGCCATGTACAGATGCAGACGACATTCTGGAGTTGTAAGTCGACTCTTGGCACTACTTAATCGTAGCACAATAGTGTCACCAACTTGTGCTCGCCGTCCTAAAATGACACCTCGCTCTTTGATATCTTCATCTGATCCCCCAAGTGTGGCACTTCAACTTCCGTCGCCTTCCCGCCTTCAGAACTCCAACATCTGGCACAACACCCATCGACTGTGAGACATTCTTCACTTTTGAGGTCAAGGTTCAAGTAAGATCTCTGAATTTTTTTCAATTAAAGACAAAAATGTAATTTTTATTCCTTGAGCTTAAATTGTGCAAATTAGAGACATCGTGCTTTAGTACTTTACCTATCACCTTGCTATGCTTTATTTGTTGAATGTCTGATGTTGATTGAGAAACATGAGCATGTATGTTGATTTCGCCCATCTTTGTGAATTGTATTGATTAGTAGAGTAAGTGTTACCATTAGGTTTAAAATAGGTAAATTATAGAACTGAGTTAATTAATTAACAAGTAATTTGAGGGAATTTGGATTATTAGTGGAAGTTTTGGGACATGTCAGACATATCATTTGGTACTTTACGTGGTGGTATGTTTGGTTCTTTAAATTATCAGGGTAGATTTCGATTTTTGGAATTAAAAGTTGGACTTCACTGCAAGTTTGAGAATTTGGGGACTTAGTGTACTTGGTAATTAAAACTTATGATTTAGAGGCAAGATGTGGTTTTTGGTGAAATTACTAAGTAACGTTACTTAGCAGTTAAGTTACATTACGTAGTCGGTAAATTACGTTACTTAGTGATTAAGTAACGTTAATTAGTCATTCAGTAAAGTTACTTAGTGGTTAAGTAACGTTACCTAGTGATTAAGTTACGTTACTTATTGGTTAAGTAACATTACTTAGTGGTTAGTTAAGTTACTTCTAGAAGAAGCTACAGGTAAGTTACTTAGTGGTTAAGTTACTTCTAGAAGAAACTACAAATAAGTTACTTAGTAGTTAAATTACTTCTAGGAGAAGCTACTTAGTGGCTAAGTAAAGGAAGTTTATAAATAGGGGAGGGAGTCAGTGAAGAAATGGAAAAGTGAAGTAGGCTAGAAGAAAACAAAGAAAACAAATACGGTTAACATTTCTTCTCCTCCTCCACCTAAAACACATTTGGCTTACTAATACCAAGCTCCAACATTGGTTCTTCATCATTTCTTACCCAATCTTCAAGTGGGTGGTAATTAACATTTTGATATCGACGGAACAGAAAGTAATTAGTAGAGAAAGGTTTTCTGAGTTTACAGAGAATTAGTTGCCTAACTACCTATGAAATTTAAAGGTAAGGGTTTCAACACTTCTCTCAACTTCACATTATTGATTATTTATAATATGCATATCAGAGGGTGTTGGGTTAAGCTTGGTTCGAGGGTGGGGCCCAATGATACCAAGTTTAGTTCATGGCAATAAGCATAGAATAAGTTTGGGAGTTTCGGCTCCGTTTGTCACCAAACTCGTGATGTAGAAGATTTTATCGATGGAATCAACCTATGGATTTATTCCTGACATATCTATTGGATTTTTGGTACTGATAATCTTTTTAGACAGGTTGACTTATGTGATGATTCTCTACACCTATAAGGTGTATGACTGGTTTATATAAAATTTCTCTGCACCCAATGGGTGTATGACGAGGATATGGCAATTTAAATTTTCTCTGCACCCAGGGGGTGTATGACGAGGATATGGCAGTTGGGTTTCCGGGACCCAAGTTGATACCAACTATTACCTCGAGGATAACCAAGCGGGGCTTGGCGAAGGCTACCGAGGGACCCATGAAAGTCTTGATTGATATACTTGTTTGGATGCTTGTTTTATTATAAATTATGCATTGCATATGATATGTATGGTTGCATTATGGATGAGCATCTGGTTGAGTACCATTATGGATATGTGTTGTGGTTTTCTTTATATTTTCATGTTTTATTTGCAGGTTCTCAGTTCTTACTATATTTCTCGAAGTACTATGCTTATTCACCTTACTAAGTTCTCATGTGAGGACTTATGCCTTATATGTCACCACCGTCAGTCATGATCGCTAGTGCGGAAGCGTAACTTACTCTTTATTGCGGCTGGTGACGTCAGAACGAAGTCCATCAGAGTTTCGGTTCCCAGAAA
>JBBYHH010204088.1:0-13466 GCA_038382905.1 Daphne laureola | reverse complement strand
GTTACGTAGTAGGGATAATGGTATGCAGATATGGAGCTCTGGCGACCCAATCATCCGATTGGGGGATTTCTGCATCATTTTGTGATCAGAGATGAGGATATGTAATGCCTTCATCTTTGATCGGCATTCTGTGACGCGAAGACATATGTGTTCTGTCTGTTCTGTTCTGGGCGGCTTTTCTGTTAAGGGTCCTAGGTCCTGGATGGTACCACGCCTTTTGTTCTGTATATATCTGTTCTGCCCAAGTGCTCCCTTCTGTACGGGACCTTGGGGGCTGCCAATTCTGTTCAGTTCTGTGCGATATATCTGTATCTGTTCTGTCTTCTGTTTGCAGGAAATCTGGCAACGTGTTCCTGCGGGGCAATGAGATTTATGTATGTATGTTTGTATGCTGTGTGTGCTCTGTGTGATATCTGTATGGAATGTGTTAATCTATTTTTGTGCAGGAACTGTTCGTGACATTGTCCTGCGGGACACACATCTGTAAATCAGGTCTGATGTGCACAAACTGCACGACAACACCTCTGTTTGTGATACAACTGTGCTAACCTTTTGTGCAGGGCTAATGCTCTTCGCTAACTATGTTTTTGCAGGATTTCGTTTAGTACCATTATCACTACCACTGCCCTTACTGAGTACATTTAGAGGACTCACCCTTATAATTATCACTTTCAAGAAATTCTGGTTCGCAGCATATGAGGTTTGGTCAGCTTTGTGGGTTGGTGTTAGTAGCAGCAGCAGCAGCAAGGACTAGTGTTGATCGAGATGCTCGTGACGGTATGATCACTTCAGCGTAATAGGTTACCGGCTCTGTAGGAGTAGATTGCATCTCTCATATAGATCTGGAAGCAACTTAGGATCATTTAAGTATATGCTCTGTAGCCTTGAATAATCTGCATATGTTGTGAAGTTCTGCATCATCCGTCTGTATTGTTTTAATCGGGGAGTGTTTGGCTCCTTTCTGGCGTATCTGGTCTGAGCTGAGTTCAGGTAGTATATGTATGTTCGGCTTCATTTGTTGTTTCCGTTGTAGGTGATTGGATTATGGCTCGATTGATAAGGTTGGTTGCGTAATTACATCGAAGATAAACATGTAATGTTGTTTTCAGAAAATCTGCATTTGTGACCGAACTTGTACGAATAAACTGTACCAATTGGCTGGGTATTTTGAGCTAAAAATCTTTGTGTGGGTAGCCATATGTGTCTAGTTTATTAAAAAATTTACATAACATGATTTGGATCTCTGTAGAATTTATTAAAAATGTTTGACCGATAGGAGGTCTGCTGAAACAGTTTTGTTTGGAAAAACTGGAATTGTTCTGCATGAGTTTGTTTTTGAAGTGTAGGATTTGTGATTTTTGTCGGGTTATGGGCTTAACCCACCACGAGGAGTTGGATTCTGATTGTGGTAGGATTTTGGGGAGAAATCTCACTGTCGCCTCCTCTCTCCGCGTCGCTGCGCTGTGCCTCTGGGTGTGTTTGGCGGAGGGAGGTGGTGACACACCCCATTTTGTTGGGGTGTAGGCAGTTGTAAGTTGCCTTTTGATGCCAACATGTGTACAATAATTGTTGAATTCTTCTGAATTGAACTCCCCTCCTCGATCTGTTCTCAGACATTTTAAAGGTAGTCTCGTTTCCTTTTCTACATTAGTCTTAAATCTCTTGAAGTATTCAAAAGCCTCAGATTTTTCAGCAGGTAAATAGCTCCATCTCTTTCTGCTAAAGTCATCTATAAGACACAGTATGCATTTCTTACCTCCACTTGTCTGAGGAGAGATAGGTCCACAGATGTCACAGTGTATTAATTCTAATTTTTGCTCAGCCCTCCAGGAACTCTTCTTTGGAATAGGGATTCTGTGTTGCTTCCCTTTCAAGCACTCTGCAAATGTTTCTTTAGTAACTGTCATTGCTGGGAGACCTTCCACCATGTGATTCTTTTGTAATGCTTCCAGGCCTTTATAACCTAGATGACCATATCTCTTATGCCAAAGAAAGAAAAGATCTTGTGTTTCTATTTGAAGGCAAGTGTTCATGCTATTTTTCTTCATTATTGTTCTTGTTAGGGTGAACATCCTATTGTTCTTCATGTATGATCTCATGATTACCCCTCTGTCTTTGTGAAAGACTTTGCACACACCTTCACTGATTGTGATGGTAAGATTCTTCTCTTGTAATTGGCTGAGACTCAACAAATTGCTCTTAAGTTCAGGAACATAATAGACATTTGTAAGAGTAAATAGTATGCCTTCAAAAGAAACTTTTACAGTACCTTTTCCTGCCACATTCATCCTGCTGTCGTTTCCCAGCTTGACAGTGTGTGTATTGCTCTTTTCCAAGGTCTCAAACATCCCTTCGTAGCCACACATATGGTTGGAACATCCTGAATCTAGAAACCACGTACTTTCATTCTTTTCCCTTTCTTCTCCTGCCATTAGCAGCATCTCATCTTCTCCTAGGTCTTCTGCATAATGAACCTTTGTCATTTGATCAGTGCACTCACTCTGGTAGTGTCTCATTCTATGGCATCTAAAGCATTCCACATTAGCCTTTGAGTAATAGCTTCTCCCTCGGCCTCTGCCTCTAAAGCCACCTCTTCCTCTCCATCTACCTCCTCCAAAGCCTCCACTGAAATTACCTTCAGGCCTTTCATCAGATGTTTTTAGAAGTTGCTCCTCCTTCTCCTTTGTTTTGAATTTCTGCTCATGTAGAAGTAGTGAGCTTTGAAGTTCATCAACTGTGAGTTTATCTGTATCTTTTGATTCTTCGATTGAGCACACAATTTAATTAAACCTCTTTGAGAGTGTTCTCAGAATCTTCTCAACAATTTTTACTTATGTTACTTCTTTCCCCATGCTTCTCATATTGTTTGCAACAATCATGACTTTCCCTATGTAATCTGTTACAGACTCCCCTATCTTCATCTCTAAGATTTCGAATTCCCTTCTCAAACTATTTAATTGAGCTCTTCTTATTCTTTCATTACCTTGATACTTTATCTTTAGGGAATCCCATATCTCTTTTGCAGTTCTCTTCTGAGCAATAGTCTTGAGAACATTCTTGCCTATTGCTTGGAAGAGAATATTTTTGGCTTTGAAGTCCTTCAATCGATTTTCCTCCAAAGATTTCTTCTGAACTTCTGTCAATTGAGTTCCTTCTGCAGCTTCACCAACTCCTGTTTCCACCACACTATAGAAATCTTTTGATCTTAAAAGATTTTGCATGAGCATGTTCCAATGCTCATAGTCTTCTTCTAGTTTTGGAATGGTAGCTTGCACAAAGCTTGAGTCACTCACCATTCTTTCTTCTCATGTTTCTCTCTCTCTCTCTTGTGTTTGTGGCTCTGATACCAATTGTAAAGAATAGAAGCTCTGCACTTGATATTCGCCAACACACATCCTTACTTCATTAATCAAAAGAGCCTTAAATAGTACAAAGAGAAACCTAAGCATACTAGGAATAGGAAAGCTGATGCAGAAAGGAAAGACTAATCCTACTTGAGATGTAAGCTAACAGACTCCTACTTCTAACAAGACTTAACTTACTAAACAAGAAACAATCAAAGCACTCGACCTAACATATTTTACTTGATCTAGAAATAAAACATACGTTGTTAATTGGAGGGTAATAACGTAAAGTAACTAATCCTTCTGTCTTAAAAATAATGTAACATTTTCTTTTTTAGGACATCTCAAAATAGGGATGAAACTTAATGGAGACCGCTGCCACTTCTAAACATTTGGATGATATATTACAAGGATATATGTATACGTACACGTCTAGCGAGCGGTTATGCTTCTGCTAGGGTTTGTCTCTACTTGCCTTGTGAGTTAAGGGTTGATGACAATTTACGACGGTGGTAATTATTGATTGTGCTAAGGTTTGAATCTAATGAAGAGTCTTCAGGAATCATGGAAAAAACTTACTGAGGGGCGCAAAGCAGGAAATTGAGGACTTGGATGATGCTTGATCGGAGAAACTATGTGGAAGAGATAAATTTTATATTCTGGAACACCATGGTCTTCACGGCCGTTCAATGAAAGGGCCCTGTTGAATACGATGTGGACAGTCTGGAAACTAGCAAAAGGAATGGACGGTGATGTGTTAGTGTTAAATTATTTTATTAATTTAATTATGTGGTCCATGTAATTAGTGGATTAATTTTGTTTGGACCGGGTCCAATATGATGATTATTAGGATTAAGAAGTAGAATTAGAATGAGATTAAGTTTTCTCTACCCTCTTTTTTATAAATAGTATGTGTTGCCATTAACCTAATCACCATAACACAACTGAAAAAAGTACGTTCAGCACGACCGAAGATCGCACGGAAAGAAAAATATAGAGAAAGTAGAAGTCACACTTAATATTTTAAGTTCTTCTCATAAATTGAAAAGCAAACATGAACTGAAATTAGTCCTAATTATTATATTTTATTATGCAAATAAATTTCGTTAGAACTATTTTAATTTATGATTGATTGAATAGAAGTAATTCAATAATTGGTATAAGAACAAAGTTATTAATGGATTGATTTTCCGGAAAAAGTGTAGACTTACGATTGAAAGAATTCATCGGTGAAACCGATTTTTGTGAATCCATTGACCTTTAATGTTTTTTCTGTAATTGTCGAATCCTCCATATGCTACATAGAATCATGGTTTAATATCTCATACTAAATCAAGTAGAAGCCTAAATAAAAACAGAATGTGGAGAGAGAGAAAGAGGGGTAAGGAACGAGAGCACTCCAGCAGGGAACGTGTTCATCGAGATGGACTTAGGGGCAAGCTTCCGAATCAAGAATTCATCAAGGTAATCGACACAGCAAGTACAAGCCTCTTTTTCACTGATTTTCCGGAGGATTGGACGAGGGAAAGCATGTGGAGACATTTCTTGAGATTTGGCCATGTTCTTGATATTTTTATCCCGTTGAAGAGATCCATGGAAGGAAGTAGGTTTGGGTTCGTTAAATTCAAGGATGTAAAGGACCATCAGGGACTAGTTCAGAAGGTGCAGACAGTGGCTGTTGGAGCTAAGAAAATAACCATAAATGTGGCTAGATTCCATCGTAGTTCTTCTAGGAGCTCATCAGGCAGAGGAGGCATATCAGGAGTGACTGGGGCCTAACATGTAAGAGGAGCATCTGATAAGAAAGTGGGATTTACAAATTTTCACAGGTCAGCACAAAACTCCTACGTCGATATAGTCAAAGCCAAAAATATATATGCACCATCGGAGATCGAACTCCCAACATTGACGGCTATGGTTAGAGCAGAAGAAGGGGATTGGCTTAAGAAGTGTGCCACCGACGAGGTGAAAAATGTTGCTTTGTTGGGAAAACTAAATGGCCTCCTAACAGAAGAAGGGTTTAATGGTTGCAGTGCAAAGTATTTGGGTGGGCTACAAGTGCTACTTGAATGTGATTCGACGGAGAAACTTAACAAAGTTCTACTGGAAGGGAAGGACAAACTTATGGGTTGGTTCAAAGAGTTGATCCCCTGGAGTAGGGAAAAAGAATTGGTGAGACCGGGGCGTATAGTGTGGCTCAACATTATAGGGGTGCTAGGGGTGCCATTACATGCTTGGCACTCTACAACATTTGAAATTATTGGAAAACAGTGGGGTAAAGTATTGGAGGTGGAGGAATTAACGAATCAACGGGTTCAAGTTTTCATAGGAAGAGTATGTGTTCTAACTTGGCAAGCTGATTCAGTTTGCTCACTCATCAACCTACTGGTGGAAGGAACTATCTACAGAGTAAGAGTGATGGAAGATCAGGAGGAAGCCGGTGATTTCGGGCTGAGATATCAACCATCGGTCGCCCAAGTTGAATCACCGCCGGAATCGAAGGACGGAAGCGCGTCGGTCTCGGTGGATGGGGAGGAGGAAAGGGCGGACTCAGACATGGACTCAGAGGCCGAGTCAAGAGTGATGGGTCTCCATCAACACAGTTATTTCGGCGATGGACAGCATGTCTTCCGGAAAAGCAATGACAGAGACTTTTCGAAGGACAGGGAGGAGCGTGAAAAGCTGAGGTCAAGTTAGAACGGAAATGCTAGTTTGTCAGATTTGGGCTCAAGGTCAATGGTGGTCGATACAGCTGAAGGAGGCGAGAATGGGCTTGGTGGGTCGAATCTGGGAGTGGGCCGAGAAGCTAGCATTTTAAAGCCCATTTGCGCAGTCATGTGCAATACCACAGGTCACAATAACTTATTTAGTGAGACAGAGATGGACCAGCGAGTTAATGAGGACGATGGGCCCCTCATAATAGCAGAATTCATGGGTCTGGGAGATAATAATATCTCTATTCAGCCCTGCCCAGCACCGATGCAATTAAAAGAAAATGAATCAAAACACGTGGTTGAGGCTGAGAAAATAGAAGGTAAAACGATTTCTGCAGCACATCTGACACAGTCCCAAGGTTCAGTCAGGTCGTCTGAGGCAGTGCCAATCGTGGAACACAAAGAAATTAGGAAGCAATGAAAAGGTAGAAGAACGGTGCCGAGTTCGGCACCCTGGATTGAAACACAAATGAACACTGGAGGCATCTGTGGATGAGTATCTTTTAGAGACGTCAAGAAGGCCGCATGGATAAAGGCTGGTCGTATGGAGCAGGGGCAGAGGAAATGTTGTTCAGATGGAGAGGCAGATGAGGTAAGGGATTCAGAATCATCTTGGGAAATGAAAGCGTTGAGGATGAACGAAATGGGGGTTACGGGTGGGGAAGAAATTTCTTCAGACTCAGAGGTTAGTCGGGTGAGATCAACCAGAGCAGTTGTGGGTCTAGTTTTCAAAAACAGAGGAGAGAGCTTAGGTAAGGTGCAAGAATTAGGTGATAATATCTTGGTTAAATGAAAATCCTTTCTTTGAATATTAGAGGTGTGAGGAGTGGTGATAAACTGAGATTGTTGAAGGAGTCTGTTAGTAAAGATAAGGTTGTAGACGTCCTAGCGGTGCAAGAAACGCTCCTATCGGAGGAGGTGGGAGATGGTATCAAGCAGATTTGAGGGCATGGTGATCTTGGGTTTGCGCAGAGGTTAGCTGATGGTAGATCAGGTGGTTTATTGTTCTTTTGGAGTAAAAAGGCCTGGGAAGTAGAACATATATTTTCAGGCACTGGTTTTCTAGGCATGATCGGGAGATGGAAAGGAAAAGCTAATAAATACCTTATGTTGAATGTGTATGCCCCTCAAGCAACAAGTCAGAAACGTGCGTTGTGGGGAGAATTAGGGGGGGCTTATCACAATTCAGTGGAGCAGTGTGTGTCATGGGCGACTTTATTGTTGTGAGGCGAGCAGAGGAGAGGGAGGATTGCCGGTTTAAACCGATCAGGGTTGCAAATTTCAACTCATTTATTCGAAGCAACAATTTACAGGATCTTAAACACAGCAGGCGGAGGTTCACTTGGATCTGCAGTGATGGTATAAAAATGAGCCAACTCGACAGGTTTCTGGTAAATAGTTGTTTTTTGGATGATTGGCAGGATGCGGCGGTGGTGGTTCAAGATAGGATCTTCGCAGATCATTGTCCGATTCTACTAAAGGCAGGGGTACTAGCTTTCGACCCCTCGCCATTTAGATGCTTTGACAATTGGTTAACGGAAGATGGTTTTGGGGAGCTGGTGAAATCTGGGTTGGAGAAAGCGCGGGCTTTTGGATCTGCAGACGTAATTCTGAAAGAAAAATTGAAGTATCTTAAGAATACAATTAAGGAGTGAAGGCAAAGGAGTGGGGCAAGAGGAAAGGTAGAATCACTAAAAGAAGACTTTCTGTAATTAGAGAAGCAAGCAGAAGTGCAGGATTTAAGCCTGACAGACAGGGACAAATTGAGGGAAGCCAAGATGCTTTTTCTTAAGGAGCAAAGGAGGGTGTCTAAAGATCTCAAACAGAAAGCTAGAATAAAGTGGGCGATTGAAGGGGACGAAAACAATAAATTCTTTCATGCTGCAGTAAAAGCCAGGAATTGCTTGAAAGGGTTGCTTCTCAACGGCAATTGCGTAGAGGACCCAAGTAAAATAAAAGAGGCGGGTTTGGAGTACTTTCGAGAGCATTTCAAGGAGCCAGTGGGAAACAAACCAGAGTTTATAAGTAGCAGATTTTGAAAACTAAGTGCAAATCAGAGTAAACTCCTGGAAACGCCATTCTCGGAGGAGGAAATCAAGCGAGCAGTTTGGTCGTGCGAAGGTAGTAAGGCACCAGGTCCGATGGTTTTAACTTCAATATTTTAAAAATTATTGGGATATCATCAAGAGAGAAGTGGTAGCAGCTGTTCGGAAGTTTGAAGAATCGGGAAAGTTTGAAACCGGATGCAACTCCTCCTTCATTTCTCTGATTCCAAAGGTGAAATACCCTTTACAGATCTTAGATTTCCGGCCTATTAGCTTGATCGGTTGTCTTTATAAGATTGTTGCAAAGTTGTTGGCGTAAAGATTGAAAGGGGTCTTAGAAGGGTTGGTTGGAGACACGCAATCTGCATTCATCGAAGGTAGCCAGATCACAGATGAGATTATGGTGGCAAATGAAGTAGTGTCCTGGGCGAAGAAAGAGAAGCGCCAGTTGTTGCTTCTAAAGGTGGATTTCGAAAAAGCCTATGACAGTATTAGTTGGAGTTTCCTAGGCTCCATCCTTCACCAAATGAATTTTGGGTCAAAATGGAGGAGATGGATTTCAGGGTTCTTGGAATCAGAAAGGGTGTCGGTGCTTGTCAATGGTAGTCCCACAGCAGAATGCGTCATGGAGAGGGGCCTTGGCAGGGTGATCCTTTATCTCCGTTCCTTTTTATTTTGGCAGCGGAGACGCTAAACTATATGATGGAGAAGTCAGTCAAGGGGTGTTTCAGCCTTTAAAGGTGGATGCAAATGAGGTGCAATTGTCCCACCTTCAATTCACCGATGACGCCATTTTTTTTCGGTAAGTGGTCGACAGACAATGCGAGGTCTTTAATGAGTTTGTTACAGTGCTTCGAGATGGTCTCAGGCCTCAAGATAAATCTGGAAAAGACTAGGGTGTTTGGAGTGGGTGTTGGAGTAGAGGAAGTGGAGAGAGTGGCGCTGACCTTGGGATGCACAGCAACGGTCCTTCCTTTCTTCTACCTAGGCCTGCCAGTTGGCCTTAACATGAGTCGTATCAAGAGTTGCGATCCAGTGGTGGAGAAGATCGAAAAGAGGCTCTCGGGATGGAAGGTGAAGTTCCTATCGATTAGTGGTAGATTATCCTTGATGAACTCGGTGCTTGGAAGCTTGCCACTATATCATTGTTCGGTGTTTCGTGCTCCGGCTAAAGTGCTGAAAAATATTGAAACAATGAGAAATAAATTCTTTTGGGGGGATTCGAGGGAGGATAAGAAGATTTTCTGGGATAAGATCCAGAGGTTGTATGGAAGTAGTGAAGTAGGAGGGTTGAGAGTGGGTAGTCTGTGGGGGAAAAATTGGCGTTACTAGGAAAGTGGAGATGGAGGTGGATTGGCTTAGGGAAGAGGGTCGACTTTGGGTGACGGTGATGTCAAGCATTCATCGGGGAACTCCTGGATCATTGCAACTTGGAGAGAGGTCAGGCGAGTGGGGGGTCTGGAGAGATATTAGGAAAGCTAATGAGGAGGTAGAAGGGATGGGGGTGGGTTTTATTAATCTTTTCCGAAGATCAGTGGGGATTGGAAATAACACTAGGTTTTGGTCAGATGTCTGGTTAAGGGAGTGTTCTCTAAAGGAGAGGTTCGGAAGGCTTTTTGCACTAGACTTGAACCAAGGGAGTTACATCGGAGAGAACATTAGCTGGGATGAGAGGGAATGGAGCTGGAGGTGGAATTGGCGAAGGCCGTTAAGGGGTAGGGCCCTAGGCGATTTTCAACTGATGTTGTCTTCATTACAGGGTTTTCTTCCCAAAAGGGACATATCGGACTCCTGGGCGTGGGACGCTGTCACAGATGGTGCCTTTTACGTTCGACACCTTTCCCAGATGATAGTAGCTAAGTTGGCGGTCCCTCATGCGCTCCCAACGTCATGGTGCAACCTTGTCCCAAAGAAAGTCAACGTGTTCATGTGGAGAGCGACCAGAAGGCTCCTTCGACCCGTGAGCAGTTGCAGAAGTGAGGAGTACCGATTGAGTCTGTTTTGTGTCCGCTTTGCGCTGATGTCGTGGAGACTCCGAGCCATGTTATCGTGCGTTGCGGTCCAGCCGCGGATGTTTGGAAAGCAGTTGTCTTGTGGTGCAACACCGATGTCAGGAACCTACTATCTATTACTGATATTTTGGGGGATGCTTTTTGCTCCCAAGTGCTTTCTACTATTCTGCACGTGTGGCAGGCAATATGTCACAGCATGGTCGCTATGGAAAGCCCGTGATGGGGTAACTATGCAGTGAGTCTTGTGGAGAAGTTTGGAAAATTTTGCAAACATTCAAATCCTCTTCTTTTTGTGGATTACTAGCAGTTGTCGGAAGCTATGCGTATCATGGACGGATTGGTTGATTGCTCTCCTCATATGGTCGTCGGATAGCCTCGGGCAAGCTACCTAATCGCAATGGTTGAGTTTGTTACTGGTGTGGTCCTATTGTTTTCTTTGCTATGTTTTGGTCTGTGCTTTACTAAGGTGTGGAAGTGTAGGAGTTTGTTTGTGTGCTACCAATCTCATGCTTGAGGGTAGGTAGTGCCTAATTTTGTTTGTTTCTTCTTTTCTTTTGGTTTTGTACTCTGTGTTTTCCTCTTATTTATATATATATAAACAGAGTGATTGCCGTCCAAAAAAAAGTAGAAGCCTAAATTACTTGGCTTGGTGATATCTTGAAATTAACAATTTTTCTTTTGTTGTTGTGATACTGACTGAGGCCGAACATTGATTCCATGGAAAATTGATTTATGTCATATTGTTGCTTAATTGGCAATTTGCTTCCGCTGTGCATGTGTAATGTTTTTATGATTTATGTATTGGAAACACATGTGATTGATGGATTTGAATTCACCTTGTTCGTGATGGACGGATCCTTTGTTCACAGATCCTTTGTTCACAGCTAACGAGTACTGATTGTTCCATTATTGACATGAACATATATTGCCAACATAGAAGCTTATCTGTATCTTTATGAGATTAAACTCTCATGAAATAAATCTGTCTCTGGTTAGTATTGAGATTTAGAATTGATTTATGTAAATTTATCTGAATGTATGGTAAATAATTTGAATATTATCAATTAAATGTCTACTTTAAATAATGATTGTTAGTCATCAAAGTGACATACTTTGAAGAGTTAGTTAGATATTTAATTTGTGCATTGAAAGATCAAAATCATGATGCTATTCAATTAAATGTCTATTGAAGGTAGAGAATGTTAGTCACAAAAGTGGTCTTTCTCGAAAAGTAATGTAGACAATTAATTTTATAATTTTTAATTACTCATGTTTGCGATGATGCTAAACAACATAAATGTATGAAGTGAGCAATTGAGATCATTAATTATACTGCTAGGAGGTCACCCAAAAGTGGACCATTGCTTGTAATTAATGACACTAAAATAACTTATCAATGTACTTAGTTGATGTGTTTATATATCCAAAGATATCATGAATGTTGATTTGAGTATGATTGATTGTCTATTAAAATTTCATATCAACATCATTATTGATCGGATTTGTGTATTAAGTTATCACCCAAAGGTGAATTTAGATACATGATTAAAGTTATATATTTATTTGAAACCATTAAAGATACTCAAAGCATTAATATATGAGCTTGTGTAATGTTTTCAGTTGCTTCTAATGTGTTCGTTATGGATAGTGGAATGATCAAGTTTAACGGGCTTGATTATGTTAATGGTCCGAACAAATTCAGTTTCGGCTAGGTATTCTGGATTTAGACCTAGCTATTGTTTCGGAGGAAAAGCCTGCAACCATTACTGAGACTAATACTGATAATGAACGTTCCCATTATGAGATCTGGGAACGGTGTAACAGGCTCAGTTTGAACTTCATGTGAATGACGATGGTTGAAAATGTTAAGCCATTGATGCCCAAAACGGACAATACATGAGAATTTATGATGAAAATCAAAGAGTACTCCCAATCGGACATAACTGACAAGTCCATTGTCAGAAGCCTAATGAATGAGTTGACAACCAAGAAATTTGATTGGTCACAACTCATTCATGATCATGTAACATGCATGATGGATCTAGCAGCAAAGTTGAAATCGTTGGACATGGATGTGATCGAGTCCTTCTTAGTACAGTTCATTATGAACTCACTTTCTTCTGAGTTTGGTCAGTTTCAGGTAAATTACAACACCATTAAGGAAAAATAGAACGTTCAGAAAATAAAGGCCATGTTAGTTCAGGAGGAAGGGAGGTTGAAGAATTGAAAGATTACTCTGTTCATCTCACGGTTCATAAAGGATCTAGCAGTAAGACTAAGCCATGTAGAAAGGGCAAAAAAAAGGACAAAGCCCCCATGAAAGTTGCTGAGGGCAGAATCCATAAAGAAAAGAGATGACGCTTCTGTAATAAGATTGATCATTTCAAGATTGATTGCCCGAAAAGAAAGACATGGTTTGGAAAGAAATGTACATATTATGTTTCTGTATGTTTCGGATCAAACTTTATTGAAGTGCCTAATAATACATGGTGGTTAGATTCTGGTGCGGCTACTTATGTCTCATATGTAATGCAGGGATTTATCTCATTTGCGAGTATTTGATTTGATTTATCCTCTATTATGTTCATAGAAATTGGAGGATATAGATGCTATCTTTCATCCAGAGGACACGGTTGTGCTGTGTGGGATCGATTTACTTGGGGCATGGAGGACAACGGATAATTTTCAGTACATTCTGCCTATGACCTCAATTTTACAATTTAGTATTAATCCTCTTGAACCTGTACCGTTCTGGAAGTGGTTTTGGAAGTTGAGACTACCACCGCGGGTTTAGACATTTCTTTGGCGAGCTTGTGCAAATACTTTTCCAATGCAAGATGGTTTATTACATAGAGATATGCAGGTTGATCCTATGTGCCCGGTATGCTTGGATGTGGCAGAGTCTGTGAGACACATGTTGTGGGATTTCCCTTTGATGTGTCTGTATGGCAACATCTGCATGTCACTACTCCCGTGCCTGATGAAGACTTGTGCGACTGGTTTAAGAGTAAGGTTGAGTTAGAGGGTAACTGCTTACTTACACTTGCAATTTCGATGTGGTTCTTATTGTTACACCCACCTCGGACACTTGGTGAAATTCCGATGTGATTTGGCCAGGATGGTAAATTATGTAATTACCGGGAAAAATTAATGACATGTATTGGAATGTGTTCATAAATAAAGTCTATGTACCGAGAATTTATTCGAAGATCATTTTATGGAATTCTAGTAACTTTCGGAAATCTGGCAATTTCCACGCACAGTTTGACCTCTTGTCAGTCAAATATTTTTAATTAATTCCACAGTGGTCCAAATCAAGATTTGTAAAATGTGTCTTAAACTAGACACATA
>JBBYHH010203977.1:0-13467 GCA_038382905.1 Daphne laureola | reverse complement strand
TGAATCTTCCCTTATGCTAGTCTCAAGGGTGTTATAACAACCATGTTCACTATAACACATTGACTAGGGACATTTAGAAATATCGATATATTCCAAAGTTGATATATTGTGTTATTTGATTAACACATAAATCCAAACTAACATAATAATTGAACTATATAAATAATATAATTCATGTCTGAAAATCACATCACCGCAGATTGAATTCTGGGCATTACTCCTACATGCAGAACTTCATATAACCATATGCAAGAATTTAACTCTAATCAACATCCATTTTAACTGGGCCAACTAGCAGCAACCTATTTCAACACAAAAAAACCTTAAATACAATCTTTCAAAGAGAAGGCAAGATATACTTAGACTCCTTAATGACATATCCTAACCAGCAGATTATACCTACGAGAAAACATAAATAGGAAGCTTGGTAACTCAAGAACCCTCCTCCAAATTGGACAAATGATGTGACAGAGAACATTAAGATCCCTAACCAGTTAGAACTTCAAAGAAATCAAGCACACAAAGAATCCGAGTGGACCTCTCAGGAGTTATCTCAGAGAACTTCTTGGGGCTCCAAGATGTTATCAAATTCCCTACACAAAGCAAACTACCCTCATATTCGACGCCATTGACCCTGAATCTCGTGTCAATTACACCAAGAAAAAAGAACCCAGCTATGAAATTAGGCACTAGTTTTCGGAAGCATATATAAAATTGATAGAAGTTTACATTTTTGTAGCTATGAAGATGACTAGGAAAATGAGTACCGTTGAAAGCGGAGCTGGTCTTCAGGGGCGTTGTTGATGTGCAGAGATGGTGGAAGAAGAGCGAGTCAAACAAGATACGAGAGACGATCCAAGAGAGGAAGACTGTAAGTCTGGAACAACTCTGTTCCAAGAGACGGAGGGTCTTGCGCTCCAAGATGTGATATTCGTCCGTCAGAAATTTTGGCCGCTTTGATCTTGTTTGTTTCGGAGAGAAGAAGAGTTCTAAGTTTGGTTGGGTGTGGTGAGTTTCAGACTTAACTCACCGTGAATAAGCCTAATTCCCTCCTTCACAATTCACGCCAACCCCGAATTAATTTAGCGGAAAACTTACTAACTCACTAATGAAAAAGATGAGGGAAAAACTCGTAATTTCACTTTAAAAATTGTAACTTTGAAACCCCTATTAAAGAGATTCGATTCTTTGAAAAAGTTAGAGACCTCTATATTTAGTACAAATAAAATGCTATATGTGTAGTACAAATAAAATGCTATATAGTGACACATATATTTTTGTGCCACTACATATATATTATAATGGCAAATAATTATGCCACAAAATATTTTAAATCATTGGTGTCACTTCATGATGAAGTGCCAGGAATTTATATACTCTTGGTGGCATAAAACATGTTTGTGCCAGAAAAATTTAAAATCTAAAAGGTACAATTTCATCTATGTGCCACCAAAGAGTAGAGGAAAAAAAAGGAGAAAGTAAAATGAAATTCGTCCCAGGAGAGTTAGTAACTTAGAAATCCTTTCTTCGCCCTTTCACTCTCGAAACCCTAGCCCATCCCAAATCACTCAAACCTCTAACGCTCCAACTTGGTCCATCGACGTACGATCTGCTCCGTCGTTCATCGTTCGCAGTTCGTAGTGCCGAGGCGGTCAATTCCACAACGGCATCATTGTCGCTTTCATGTATTCATCATGTTGCCTAGATCTCCGTCACTGAGCATCTCCATCTCCGACCTCGGTGCCGCCAGCCGTCAACGGCTTAAGCATTTCCAACCGTCGTCGACTTTAGCTCTGCCAGCCATGATGTCAAGCTTCTTCTTCCCCTATTTCAACGTCGTCGTCTAGAAGTTTGATCGTGCTGATAGATGGGTGTGAGGCTACCTGAAGAGGTGTGCAATTAGCAACATTATCTTTAAGCTTGATCTGCGATTTTCTTTGTTGTAATTCTCTGACTAGTTGCTAATCGTGTGAGCGCTTCCGAATTGTTTCCTCTACACATTCTGCTTGGTAGATTGATTGCAGTGTTTGATACCCTTTTCAGTGCTTCATTTTGAAAATTCATGTGAGGCTGGAGTTCTTTCCAAGCTCACCAATACTTACTGCTCAGTAGCGATTGGGGAGGTTCTCTGAATTGCTTGAAAGAAATGACGAGGTATCACTCTGTTCAGATGTTACTCTATGTCTTTCTTGTTTTTAAGTTCATTTTTCTGATTCTAGTTTCTCATGCTTTTGTAATGATATATGAATTCTTACTTGGGGTAAGAGATCCTTAAGTGAGCTGGAAGTACATGAGCGGCTTTGTTATGCTTGTTTATAAATTCATTATCTGGTTCTAGTTTCTCATGCTTTCGTATTGATATATGAATTGTTTACTAATACCTTGTGCTATTTGCTATGGTTAAACAACAAAATATTAGGCCTGATACTCCAAAAGAAACCTAGGATTCTTCAAGTTCATTGTGAAAATACAACAGTAAGAATGCTTTTTTAAAGTCTATATAATGAGCTTGAATTACATATAATATGAATATAGTATATTGTTTGTAAGTAGTTTCTTAGAATTTTGTTACTTAATAATTTTTTTCATCATTAAAGAAAAGAAACAGTAGGAATACTTTTTTCAGGGGGTAAAAAGCTCTTTATTATATCAACAAAATGAATAAGGTAAAGATCTAGCTCACTTTAAAAGAGTCCACCAGATCCTCTTTCTGATCATGCAAATTTGATGCCAAGTAGGTAGAAGAAACAAAACTCTTATTTGATAATTCACATGTGTCAATCTAATCTCATAAAGTTCCACTAGGTAAGCTTTTTACTTTTTTAAGAAGTGGAGACATCTATTAGTAAGCTTCATAATAGTTACAATGGTCTATGTGATGTTGTTCTACGTGAAAGGTAGTTAAACACATAAATTTGGAGTAAATCATATAAACAGTTTTGTTCCCTTTTTCTTTTCACACCAGTCTCTTATCGATTTTGTAGGAGCCATATCAAAGTTGGACTCCGTTGAGAGAATGTGGAAAGAACTATCAGTAATTAAGCTTATCTTTCCACATTCCATAATATTTGACAATGTGCTTCTACTTCTGATATTTGGATAGCTGATAACTAACTTGATTGGCATGAGTTTACTGCAAAATTATGAAAAATGCATTATTAAATTTTTTAAGCCTATAAGGATGAAAAAGATGGACTTCTATGTCATTTACCTGTACTCGTTTGTTCTTGCATGTGGTTAATGATCATCCCAAGAAAGTCTTACTATCAACGTCTGTGTCCTAGTTAAATTTATTGATGAAACCACATTTCTTAATTAACACAACCACGCGTCTCTTATTTTTTAGGGTATAAACACTTTTTGGTTATGAGTTTTGGCCATTGTATCATGAGTAGCATAGATTTTGTATGAGAGAATCTTGTTTGCTAGAACAAATTGTACTGGTGCAAAATGTACATGAATCTTTTTTTTCGTTTGAAGTTTGAAGTTCGATAGATGTACATGCAAAAACTTACTTGCGATTTGAACTGTTCAATGCACTGAAAGTAATTAAATAAGTTGAGAAGAAGGAAGTAAAATTAGAATTAAAGAGTACTGAAACTGGTATTTTGGGATGGAGATGTGGGTATTGGGAAGGGAAGAGCAGGAAGCTTGCTAAAGCTGTAGGCATCTTCCACAGCAACCACCCTTTCCAGCAACTTCAATAATTTTACTGCTTTACATTTCTTTAATTAGTTACTGCATGCACCCATAAGTTATTACTATCCAAATTTAACCGTAATGTATATACTCACTCACTCATATCTATTCCACTAGCTAGGTGGTAATGATTAAAATTTACTTCTTTTGCAGGTTGGTATTGAATGTAATTTTTTCATATTTTTTACATCTTGTTTGGGTTATATTCCAGGTAATATAAAGGATAATTTTTTAATTGATATTGTTCTCCCGTGCATAGTTCTTAGTATTGCAGCCTACTTATACAAGTAAAGATTCAATGGAGAAAGATTGGCTTTCATCTTGAGTTATCTTAAGATGCATTATTCTCTTTGTTTTTATTGATCTAAATGGATGTCAAAAATTACTCTTTGCAGTGTGTTGAAGAAATGAAAGTATGAAACCACTCATGAGGTCATTTGCAACAAGCCATCATGGTACCACTTATTATCACATAACTTATGTTTTCTTTGATAATTACTCTTAATCTAAATGATCATGCAGACTCTTCACGGCATCCTCTCGAATTCATTTACACAAGAAATTATCTCAGTTCACTTGGAGAGGGAAGAAGACTTCTCATAAGCCATATGGAGTGAAGGCTGTAACTATCTTTAGATATATCTTTGTTCTAGGTTCTGTTTTGAAGAAAAAAAATGTTTGCTACTAAGTTTGTCTCTTATGAACTAATTCTTATTTTTCTAGGTGATTGTCACAATTGTATTGTATTGTATTGTATTGTATCTCTAAGTAAAGTAATTTAGTTTGTTTAATAGTTATGAGTACTTTTCTTTATTTTTTTCTTATTTATTAATTTGAGATACAATAAATAGAATTTAGGGTTGAGAAATAAGTACGTAATCAGAAAATCAATTAATGTGGCGTAGATTTAAGTCACAATACACAAATCTTTTGACACTAAAACACGTGATACAGAGTTCGTTAACATTCTAGGCTCGCAAAACAATGTATGCCACTAAATCCTTTTAGGATCAGCTAATTTACAAATAAGTGCCAGTAAAACCGCAGTGAATCTGCAGCAACAGACATGTTAAGTGCCACTAAAAGGCTTTAGTGTTACTGCTTCTAGTGACACTTAATCCGTGTGTTGCTATTTCATGTAGATATCTATAGTGACACTTATTCGTCATATAGTGGCATATATTATGTGCCATTAAATGATATTTTGTTTGTAGTGATCCTACTTGTCCCAAATTTATGAGGGACCACACAAAGCACTAAAAAGAAAAGTAAAACAACAATATACCAATTATTATCAACAATCTCTCATTCCTCAACATCATCATCAAGCTGAGGAGCACTATTGACTATAGACATCGAAGCAGGCGATAGTGAATGTGGAGAACTGATATCATCAACGGTTTTGGACTCCTATTTCTTCTTGCTTCTTGCTCCGATGGTGATGACTGTGATGACGGTGGTGATTGGTGTCGATGTTTGTGCCGCTTTGATGATTTCTCGACCTCGTCTGAATAGGACGACCGCCAGTGCTTGTCATGATGGAAATCTTTGTTGTAGTTAAGCATAAATTCGCGTTGCTGTCAAATTCAAGAGGTCATCCTCCATAAGTTGATATCCGGTGAGAAAGAATCAGATCGAAAGTCGTATTTGATATTTCGATTAGTGCTACAAAAACTCCCGACTGTGGAATGTCTGTTTTCATCGAGTTGATCGATGCTTATATTAAGGGGCATTTGGGTCATTTGGCAACTAGGTGGTAAAACCACTAGTTGGGAAATAGACAAGGGGGCGAGAGTAGCATAGAAAAATTACTACCTCTCTCCCATAAAGATTGTGTCGTTTGATTTTCAAATTTGTGTTTGACTTAATTTTTAACAAAAATAAAGTTATTAAAATAATTCTTTAAAAGTATATTTGGAAATTAGATACGTCTATTTACTATAACATATGAATTATTTAACTTTACATATTAACATATTGAAGAAAAAAATACTCCATCCATCCGCAAAAAATTGAACCGTTTGACTTTATTTGACTTTATTGTTTCAAGATTCCATGTTTTACTAAAATTTTAAAAAAGATAAAATGAGGAAAAAAATCAAGAAAAAATATATTTAGAAAATTTAGATTTCAAACTATAATACACATGTGAAATATTTAATTTTAAATGTCTAAACATTTAAAAAAAAAATTATAGATTAAATACTGTAAAACTGTCAAAACAAATAGTTCAATATGACAGACGGATGGAGTATTTACACATGATTTACACACGGAGGGAGTAATTTTTTTAATTTTTTATAGACTGAGAGATCCCTACTTTTACAATTGGAGTCCTCAATTCAACTTTCTTTAATACATTGACTTTTAAGTTATAGTTTGATATAAATTCTTTAAAAATGTGTTTGTTAAAAAAATTAGAAAAAATATATTTAAAATATTTGTAACATGTAAATTTTAAATGTATTTTTTCTAAAAAAAATTAATCGATACATTTTTAAAAAATTTAGGTCAAATTTGACTTGAAAGTCAAATGTATCAAATAAAGTGGAATGAAGATAGTATTTGGTTGGCTTAAGTAATGACTTGAATCATTGATTTAAATTCAATTTAAGTTACTTTTTTTTACATATATATGAAAATTCTCTTTGTATTTATTATTTTTAAACATATTTATGTACTCCCAAAATCCTTTATTTATTTCAGCGTCGGTCGGTGTATGACTTTTGGTTTTCCCAAAACTCTTTGTGGGATGTTATTTATCACTTAATGATAAATTACTTAATAAGAAAATAACTTAATATCATTCTTTATAAATTTAAATAAGGAGTTATGAATATGAATAATTAAATAAATATATAATAAAATGAATTTGAATTTTAAATAGATGAGTTATTAGACTAGTAGTTGACAAAATTAACTGGTGACTAATATAATAACTCAAATCCTTTCCCACTTCACATTCCCGCCTCGCCATGCTGTCTCACAGCTCGTTTCTGCGACCTCTTTCTTAGGGTTCATTCTAGACTTCTAGTCTTGCTTATTCGGTTGGACTTAGAGCTGATGGAGTTTTTTCTGGTTTGGTATCAGAGCTGACAGAGTTTAATCGAGGTAAACTACATTTTCTTTGTTTTTATTACCTTGTTAGTTTTGAGAATTGATCTTCGTGTTTTTTTAGCACATTGAAGGAACAATGGCTTTTTGCTATTTTCTGTTCTTTGTTCTGTTTGTACTTCTTTGATATGTTAGTCTTGTCGCAGACATTGAAGGAACAAAACCATATATCGTTGCCGGTCAGACTGGAAAAACGATCATCATTTTCCATTCATCGTATCGCTCTTCTTATTCACAATTGACATAGGGTTTCTGGATAACTCGTTATTCAAATCATCATCTATATAGTATTTGCTCGTTTGGACTTTTTAGCCTGTTTTATCTTTCCAAATTCTTGGTTTATTGAAGAAAAATGGCCAGCAGATATCTCCTAATGAACTTGAAATGTTGTGCAGTGTTAAGAACCATGAAAAGGAGAAGTCGTTCTAGTTGTCAGAATTGGAAAAGCAGAGAAAATCCGGAAATTGGCGAAGACGCGGACAATGTAATCTGGAGTCGATTTGGAAATGATCTTCCTGCTGAAATCCTCACTGATATTGCACTACGACTCCCAGTCAAGTCCATTTTAGCTTGTAGGTGTGTTTGCAAAACGTGGAGGCAAAGAATTTCGGATCATGAATTTGCAGAATCGCACTCCAAAAGAGCACAACAAAGTGTAATCCTTCGGAGTACTGAGCGAAGCCATGTCTCTAGGACCCTCTACTTGCTGGAGCCTCAACATTACAAGTTTGATGACGCATGTCATGATGAATCCTGCTCTGAAGAACAAATTGGCATGAAACTCGACACGAAGTTGAATATCCCCTTGAGGGATCATAAACGGACGCTGGATGGCAGGCTTGAGTCACTGGCCAAGGCTAATTCTAAAGGTAGATTCAAAGGCAAGCGCTTGATAGCTACTAAACCGCGTGAGGATAAGTACTGGATAGTAAACTCATGCAATGGCTTGCTTTGCTTGAGTCAGCCAAAAGGAAATAATCCTGTTGCTGTGTGCAATCCAGTGACTGGGGAATATGCGCAGCTCATGGGGTCAAGCAACTTCATCAAAGAAAGTCTCCCGATCATTGGAGGACTTGGTTTTTGTCCTAGCACTAATCAGTACAAGGTGGTGAGGATATACAGCAAGTATGTCGAGGTTCCTGGTAGGCGTGAGTTGAAGTATGATCGGATGGTGGCGGAGGTACAAACTCTGGGTTCAGGATCTTGGAAAGAGCTCACAGTTGGGTATCCTCCAAAGTATTACGATGGTCTACAACACCCTACTTACGTGAGTGGGAAAGTATATTGGTTGAATGCTGGAGGTGTAGATTCAGATGAGATTTTCTTGATTGACATGATAAACGAGCAATTCGGATCAGTAGCCTTACCTAGTTGTGATCCAAAAAGAAAATGGGGGCCAAATTTGACGACTATGGGATTCATACAGAATCAGATTTGCATTTGTCATATTTGTTACTATTCGAATCAGATTCCTATCTGGTTGATGAATGACAATGATGCTACAAGTACTTGGGAAATGGCTTTCTCAATTGACAGAGGAATGGACACATGGCCATTTTATGGACTCTATTATCCAATGAAACTATTTGAAAATGGAGCAGTACTCATCTTCCACACCAGCGGTGGTTTGGTTCATCATGACCCCAATGGGTGTGAGTTCAAGTATTTCAGGATCCAAGGAAGCAACCCAAAGTTTAAAGCCATTGCTCATGTTCCAAGCTTTATTTCTCTGGACAAGCGAATTATTGGAGATGATGCAGTGGTGCAAAATGTGATACAAAGGTACCTTTAAGCCCACTAGTCGGGATTATTTTTGTTATAAATACTGACACTAGACTTGTTTCTTGATTCTTATTAACCGTGATATTTTAGTGCTTGTGTAGTATTGTTATCCATAGCTCTTTAGATATTCACTCATTAGCTCTAGAACACTGAAACGCTTGTCTTGGATCTAAAGCTAGTTTTTCTTTCCCATAAATATAGATGTGCACAGTTCAAGCTACGGGAAGAGGAGTTGGAAGTTTACATGAGAAATGATGGCATATATGATGTTGTGGATTCCGATAATCCAGCATTCTATATCGGTTACGGTATAGATTATGCATCGGAGTCGGACTGATAAAGAGTTTCGATTTTGGATTTCTGGATATTCTCAAGATAGCTTCTAATGTTATGATTTGAAGCTTGAGAACCTGTCTTTTGGAGCAACAAGAAGACTTTTGTCTCTGTTTTTGTTTCTTTTGGCCAACAGCAAGACTTTTGTCACTAGTAGTAGGCACAGGGGTAATGGAACTCTCTGTTTGTTAGAAGTCTCTAAAATGTAAGATTTGCAGCTTATATAGACTTGACCAGATGTGACTTTGACTTTCATTACATTGAAGTTGTTGCAGACAGAAAGTCAAGAATTCCTTTGCCGTATGATTCTTTCAACTAACAACATAAATAGTTAAGGAGATAATTAAAGAATTTATTAAATTTTAGAATTGTAATTGTAAGTTTTTTAAAATGGTGGGGATAAATTAAAGATTTTATTAAATTTCAGAGATTTTTTGTAATTCTCCCTATATAGTACTTGACTAGTTGTGACTTTGGCTTTCATTACATGGATAGTACGTACTTGTATAGTCAAATTTAGTTAGGCGCAAGACCAGAATTTCCAATTACCATTGAAGTAGTTTAACCGATAGATATCCATACACAGAATTGTTGCACACAGAAACTAACAATTTAAGAATCCTTTCTGGTGTGATCTGAGGAACAGAGGATGTATGATGAAGAAACTAACAAAGTTTCATCCTTTTGTTACCCGCCAGAATATTGGTTAAGTGAGATCATCCTCTTGGACCAATGACATCTTGTTTAATTCTGGTGGACTGACTGAGCCTTGTGCTTGCCAATGGAGCTTTGTGGGTTTCACTGCAGTGACCTAGATGGAAAGTGGCAATTGGCAGTCTCCATCTTGCAGATCACCCATAACTTGAGCTTTAATCCTAAAATAGTGTGGTCTGCAAATCACCCCCAACCCACCCCTTGGCCGGCGAATCTCAGCCCTTACCGCCCCTCTCCGGCTCTGCCTGGCCGTGCCTAGCCCTCCACAACCTTCCCCGGCCGCGACCAACCCTTCTTCACTGGTCTGTGCCCAGGATAACATGATAATTAATCAATAACTAATACTACCTTCCTCCCAAATTGTTTGAAGCGTTTGACTTTTGATGTTATATTTAACTCAAATAATTATTAGGAAGAATTTATTAAAAAAAATTAAAAAATATATATTTAGAAACTAAAAACACTGAATTATTATTTATATCAAAATAATAATAAAAAAAAATCATAGATTAAATATTAAAAATGAAATATTCAAAAACATTTGAGATGGAGGGAGTAGAAGATTAGAAAAAAGGAAAAGAGTGTGAAAAAAGAAGAAATAGACATGGAAATTATATATACTACTGGATGTGTCCATATTTATTTATTCTATAAATTTTCTTTTAACATTTTTATATATAAACTTAAGTAACTTTTATAGATAACGTAATCAATTTGTCTAATTATTTTAAAAAAATTCTTTCTAATAAAAAAGTATGTCAAACAAAAAATTGAAAATCAGATGTAACAATTAAATAGTAACTCAGAGAGTATATACTAAGTAAGAGGCCTATTCTAGACTTCCGATGTATTTTATGAAGACAATGAGATAGCTAACCAACTCGCTCAGTTCAGTCTCCGTTCACATTTAGCGCAAGTCTGGACTTCCTCATTGCCATCTGTTATTGGCCCGGGCTGTATTAAGGACATCACTTCTCGCATGTAATGACGGCCTATTATGTTATTTTGAACACTTTATTCTCCCGCTTCATTTTTCTCTCTCCTCTTATTGTCCTCACTGGATCTTCGGGTTCTATTTGATATCTTTCTCGTTATTTTTAATAGGTTTAACGAATCCCAATACAGATAGTTTTTCATTCAAAAACGGGCGAGTCACTGTAAGGGTTCCTACTCTGAGAATCCTCCTCTTATCAAAAAAAAAAAAAAACAAGAGGCCATGTTCATTGGTCATCTACAGTTAACATGGAAGAGATCTGTTGTGGTCTTATGTTTTGTTTGTGCGGACAAACGGATCCCACAACTGTACCTCTGTTACACTTTTTACTTCTTAAAAAAAAAAGGCTAAAAATGTAATGTTTGAAGTAATGAACTATAGGGGGCGGCTAACTAACAAAATGTGAGTAGCTTTACTGAGTAGAATAGAGTGTTGTTTTTCCGTGTTGTCGTCCTTATAAGTATACTCCAGTTTAACTTGAGTACTTAAGTAATTCACGTTTGATGATTTTATCCAAAGTGCTTTTGTTTTAGATAGGATGCAAAATGAACAGAGCCGTTTGCGAACCATTCGAGTTTGGACTCAAACCATATTAGATGAGCTGAGCTTTACGAGCCACAGACCTGAGTTCAAACTGAAATTTTAATTCGAGTATTAGAACGAGCCGAGCTCAAACCTTTAAGGTTCGGTTAGAGCGAGCTTGAGAGCCAATTTGATCTAGAGGTGTAAAAGGAACCAAGTCATTCGTGAGCCAGTTTGAGCTCGAATAGTTGAACCACACTAAACGAGCCAAGTTTCACGAGCCACAAACCCAAAGAAGAGGACGACTTTGAGATCATTTACAATTTAGTCCTTAATTTTTTTATTTTAATCAATTAGGTACTTAAGTTTTTTCGAACCTCGAACTATCGAGCTGAGCTTGAACATTAGACGAGCTGAGCTCTTACTGTGTTTTTCGAGCTCGGTTTGAGCGAACTCGAACTCGAGCCGACTTTCACGAATTCGAACTCGAGCTCGAACCAATGATGTTCGGGCTTGACTCAGCTCGTTTATACCCTTGTTTTTTTAAGTGCTATAATGAAGTGTTTTAGATTATAGGGGCTACCAAATGCACACTTACTAAGTTATGACCTTCTCACTAATGATGCAATTTTTGTCATGTTAGGCGCATAATATTCTCTTAGGATACGTTTGGTTCGCGGATTCTAAGAATCCGTAAAATGTAAAAATATAGAGAGTATTAATGATGGAGAATAGAAATTTATACTCTCACAATATTGTGTTTAGTTGAAGAATTCTAGTAATATGGATTATACGTAGACCATTTTGTTTTAACTACATAACTCAATACTCCCTCTGATCCATCCCTGAAAAATTATGCTTATTTCTTTTCCCGTTATTCCTAAAAAATTATACACTTTCCTTAAATAGAAACTTCTCTCATTCAAAGGTACAAAATTATTTGTACTTTATCTTTATTTTTTAAATATTGTTTTCTCTGTAACATCTACTAAAGGGCAATTGTATCAATTTACATAAAATATTACATTCACCTAAGATAAGCTGAAGAAAAAGAGATGTATAAAAAATCATAAAAAGAGAAAAAGGAAAAAACCAACAAAAGGAAAAAAGAAAACAAAAGAAACATGTGGACAACTTGAGAGAAGAAAGAACCCACACCTCTTTTTATTGTATTCCCTTCCTCCCTTTTTAGTAGAATCAATTTAACTTACACGTGGATTAAGAATGTATGTTGATTTTAGGGTAAAAAAGTAAAATATACAAATAAGATAACTTTTTTTAGTAGGAAGAGAGAGTAATGGTGATAAACTAAAATTTGTATAAAGAACTTTCCGTAAAAGAAAGTATAACAACATTTTTATGTATTGCAGGAAAGGACAGAACTCAATTCTCAGGAGACAATAAGAGATTCAATTCTCGGTCTTTGCTAATCTCATCTCAATTCTATTTGTTCAATAACTCTGTCTTAAATTATGTATTGCGGGAAGCGACACAACTCACTATTGCTGCTTTTAATCATTCTCACTCTCAATGCTCAGTTGACAAAATCAGAGTGGGTACTTGTTCTAACCTCATATTCATTTTTCTTCTCCAATTTCTTCTCATCTTGATCATCTCTTTTTGATCTTCTTATCTACTATAGGATACACCCGAAAATCAGACCAGGTTCCATCTCTACTAACTACATCTTCGCATCGAATGCTTGTAACAGATCAAATACATTTATAAAACACCTCACTCACGCTTGTTGTTTCAATGTAGCAAAGGGCATCGAGTAAGGGATCGAACACAAGAGAATCAAGAGCCTAGAGTCTAAGTGCGTTAAGTGTGTGTCTAAACTAAGATGAAACGTCAAATGGGCAGCAAATAATGTGAGGATGAATGATGTGACATGAATGTAAGGAAGAAAAGTAAATACAAGCAAACAAGGAAACACTTGTGGATTCTCAAACGTCAGGCTCTCTAAGGGTGGTTCATGCATGTTAAAGCTCATGTGTGTATCTTAACTTGTAGTTCAGAAGTGAATTATCTCTAATGCACCGATCAACTGTGGAGGTCATCTCTAACTCCTCGTAAGTCGATCAACCAACTCATGAGTCTAGCCATAAAGATATCTCTCCTATGGGCACCTACAATAAGTATGGTAGAGCTGCTAGATTCCACATACTCAAATGCGAAAAGCCCATGGAGTCGGAACCTAAGCCCACGCATCCAAGAACATCACACACAATCTCTACAAGCACAAGTCCCTACGAGATGAAGAATCCTACCTACTCATACTCACTCTACAATATCAAATCAATGAGGAG
>JBBYHH010203866.1:0-13467 GCA_038382905.1 Daphne laureola | reverse complement strand
GTCCCGGGATATTTTTCCCGCCAATTTTCCAAAATTGACCATTTTGCCCTTCCGAACCAATTTTTGGCAAAACGTCCTGATACTCATAAAATGACTTCCTGAATTCGAATTTCACCATTAAAACTCCAAAATAGTCCCGAAACTTATAATTTCATTTATCAGACTTCCATATACAATGTATTACAAGGTTCTGATAAATTTACAAACTGACCACCAAGAAAATACATCAGAAAATGACATAATTCCGGGGTGGGTGTAACAATTTGAGTCACAAGAAAGGAATGGTATTTGATGCAAGAAACTCCAACTTTGTGTAAAAGGAGTTTATTAAAGTTGATGAAAGTGGTGACTTGATCTCACTAGGTTCCATCCTGGAAGTGGATCAATTGAGTACCATAAGGGCACCAATTAAAAAAAGTGCACCTACTTCAGAGGGAGTACCTCAACCACAAGAGGTTGTGACTACAAGTGAAGTTCCAGATGATATGTAACTTGATGGACATGATCCACAAGAAGGTGGACTTTTTCAAGAGGGAGTTAAGGATGTTTAAGAGCTTGAACCTCAATCACCACCGTCAGTATTGAGAAGATCAACAAGGCAATCCTGACCACCCATGAGATGGGGAATCTCAGATGGTGAGCCTTACTTGGTCGCATGAACCAAGTAATATTAAAGAGGTTCTTGAAGGGGCATATAGGAAGGAATGGCTAAATGCAATGAATAAAGAGTTACATTGAATGCATGTCAACAGAGTATGGGAGTTATCTGATCTAGCTCACAGCCAAAAGGCAATTGCAAACAAGTGTGTTCTCAAGATAAAGAAAAACTTTGATAGAAGGATCGAAAGATACAAGACCTGTTTGGTGGCCAAAGGATTCATACAGAAGGAGGGTGTTGATTTCACAGACACTTTCTCTCCTGTTGTGAAGTTTAATTCCATCAAGTTACTACTTGCAATTGCTGCAAACCTGAACCTTGAGTTATATCAGATTGCTGTAACAACAACCTTCCTTAATGGTGAATTGACTGAATAAATTTATATGAAATAACCTGAGGGGTTTGTTCAAGAGGGAAATGAGGACAAGGTATGTAGACTAAGAAGTATATTTATGGTCTCAAACAAGCTTCAAGATATTGGTACTTGAAGTTTCACCATTCAATCACAAGCTATGGCTTTGTGATGATGCATGAAGACCATTGTGCATACCTGTTCTCAAATGGTTCGGGATTTTCCATCTTAACATTATATATTGATGACATTCTGATTGCAAGTAGTGGGTTAGAGTTTCTATCAACCATTAAAGGATGGTTATCTTCCACCTTCAACATGAAGGACATGGGATAAGCTTCCTTCATCCTTGGTGTTAAGTTCTACCGATATAGAAAGGAATGGTTTTTGGCTCTTTCTCAAGAACCTTATATAGATAAGATTCTTGAAAGATTAAATTTGACCAACTCTAAAGCTATGAATACATCGCTTCTATATGGTTGTAAGATTGGAGAGGACTTATTTCTTAAACTCCAAGTGAGAAGGAAGAGATGACTCATGTACCTTACCCAAGTGTAATAAGAAGTCTTATGTATGCCATGTTATGTACACGACCGTACATAAGTCAAGTTGTCAGTTTATTATCTAGATATTCTTCAAACCCCCGCATGGAGCACTGAAAGAGTTTCAAGAGAGTTCTAAGGAAGCTAAAAGGTACTAAGGACTATTGGCTATATTATCAAGGAAAGAACCTTAATCTAGATGGCTACTCCAATGCTGACTGGGGAGAAGATATAGATTCTAGAAAATCTACACGTGCCTATGTATTCATGCTAAATAGTGATGCTACTACTTGGTGTTCTAAGAAACAAACATGTACAACATTGTCAACAATGAAGGTTAAATTCATTTCATGTTCCTCAGTTATACAAGAGGCCCTTTGGCTTGATTATTTCTTAAAGAACTTCGAGTCCAAAGTTCGAATTGAGAAGCCTATTACTATCTATAGTGATAGTATGATGACTATGGATTATACTAAGGACCCCAAGTATCATGGTAAAACCAAGCACATTAGCATGAAATGCAACTTCATAAGGGATGCAATTGAGGAAGGTGAAGTCAAGATAGAATACATCTCTACCGACCTTATGGTGGAAGATCCTCTCACTAAGCCATTGCAACCTCTAGTGTTTGCTCGAAATGTTAGGGTAATGCGTCTTAAGAGATTGTAAACACTTGTTGGATGTACTTCACCTTTTTGGTGTCACACATTGTTCTATATGTCTTTGAATTAATAAATAAGTTTATTCAATTGTACATTACGTTCAATTTATGAATCACAACGAATAAAGAACATAACAAACTTAGGCTAAGAATGACTTAGTCACACCAAGTATTCGCCCTTAATCTTGTGTGAGATAAAGGATGAGATAAGCTAAAGGCTAATTTATATGTTGTTTCTGAAAGAGACATGTGACTCATAAGAGGTATACATTTGAGTGGGAGTCATGCTTCAACACATGATAGTTTAGCTACTTTGTCGCCTTCAATAATAAATAATCTAGATGAGGTGCTTCGGTTCATCATTTTTGTATAAACCACTTATACATCCTAGCCTATGTTTATGAGTAAGTTTGGGGTTACATGGATACATTTAATTGTATATGGCATGTTCTTCTTTTATGGTATAAAGAGAGTACACTTCAAGGGGTTTTAAGAGGGAGAAATGACACACTCCTCACCATTAGTGGATATCACTTTAGGTGGGAGTGATGCAGGATAAAACTCCCTAGAAGTGTTATATGAGACTTAAAGGATGTGTTCTAGGTGTTTAATGACCATGAAATATGATCAATAGTAGAATTTAAACAAGTTATCTTTGTTCTTGTTTAGTGTGAGATTTTGTGTTCCAGACTCTTAGTAACTTTATCTCACTATTAGTGGTTCATGTCAAGGATGAGTACTTTGATTGGTTGTCAATGGTCTTAGAGAATTAAGAGTAGAGTATCCTACTTTTGGGTAATCGAGTTGACATGATAAACTAAGTAGGTAGAGCTAATAGGAAAGACACTGTTGAGATGATGTACATACTCATAATTCTATCTTGAGCTCACATACTACATTAGTGCAATATGAAAGGATAGATTTTTGGGTAACTATGATGAGTACTCAACACTTAATACAATCATAAATATCATAAAGAGACTGATTATGATTAAGAAAGTACATCATGTGTCTGGGGTATGAAAAGACATTACTTGATGAGTTCAAGTATTTTTGAAGTAGTTCAAAGATAACACATGTGCCCTTGAGGTGTTCTAGTGATATGAGAGGATAATCTTTCATTGAGAGTCTAACAACCTCAATCGATGAGACTTGATGTGTTTGCCTTGGGGTCGTACTTAACACTATATATATTAAGATATGCTTTAATTATGTTTGAGAGAACTTTATTTCGAGTGAGAGCTTGTATTTGAAAGCATCTTAGTAGGAGTGAGAGTTTATAGGAATTCTTGATGCACCAAGACACTTTTGAGAGGGTACATGGGCTTATAGAGCTAATTGGGAGCTCAAACTTAGCTAGAAGTATCTTACTTTAGCTCACTTCATCTAGGAGTAGCTCACCTTAGCTCATCTCAACTATACGTAGCTAGACTTAGCTCACCTCAGCTCAAGGTTAGCTAAAAGTAGCTTACCTTAGCTCAACTCTAGCTAAATGTAGTTGGATAAAGCTCAAGTCATCTCAAGTCAGCTCACTACAGGTCACAAGAGTTGGTAGTAGCTTGACTTTAGGTCAGAGTAGCTGAAACCAGGTCGACTTCAGCTCACTCTAGCTAGAAGTAGCCAGACATAGCTTAAGTTGAGCTCACTCTAGCTAAAGGTAGCTACACTTGACTTGTCTTAGCTCAATCCCATCTCACAAGAGTTGGGAGTAGCTAAATTTAGCTCCACTCAAACTCACTGTAGCTAGAAGTAGATGGACTTATCCCAAAGTCATCTTACTCCAGCTATAAGTAGTAGTAGTCAGCTAGACTTTAGCTCATGTTTTCTATAAGTATCTAACACTAGCTCATGTTAGCTAAAAGTAGCTAACTCTAACTCAAGTTGGCATTTGGAAGCTAACTTGAGCTTATGTGAGCTATTGTGAAATAGAAAATTGTTTAAACTCAACGTGAGCTTAGTTTGAGCTCATGTGAGTTTAAGATGAAAATGGTTCTATGAGTTAGCTTTTTGTAAGCTTATTCTACTCCCTATGTGAAAATAGTATGTGGCACCCCTTGGTAAAGAGATGTGTCTCTTGGTGAAAGGATGACAACCTTTCATGGAAGGTTACACCCCTTCATCGAAACATGGCAACTTTTTAACCAGGAGGAGTGACCTCTTGGAAAAAAGGGGCCATGCCATTTTGGAATGGAAGGGAGGCAAAAGGGCCGACCCTTAAGGGGGTGCAACTTGGTGAAAAGGGGGCAAGGGTATCCCTTGCCCTTTGGTCACACTATTTTGGCAATTTAGGGGCACCATAGCCCTCCCTTCATTGCCTATAAATAAATAAATAGAGAATCTGCCCCATTTTCCTCATCCCTTGGCAGTATTGCCCTCTCTACTTATGTCCCTGTCAAGCTTAATTAGTAAGCATTGTTTTAGAGTTTGTGGGTGAAACCATAACTAGAGATATTTCTCTCTAGTTCCACCTCCAAGGAGGAGCATTCAAGGCCGCCCTATTCTTCAACTTTGGAGCAAGGAACTTCTAGTTCCTTAAGAAGTTTGCAAGCCTCAAGGTACTCTTCTATTCCTCCTCTATTCTAGTTTATTATATAGTTATATCCATGTCATATGTGATACATATGAGGCATGATTTGACAAAGACATCATGATATGACTTAGATTACTACTATATGCAATATGTTTGCACATGGATGACATGATATCATGTGACATGCTAGTGGTGCGTTTTTGATATCTTAACATGAAAAGCATGTTATTAAGATCCTCAAATCATCAATGCTATCAACGTGTTGATCAAAGAGTTTTGGTTGAAAAGCCAAAGGTTTTAAATATATTTTAAGACCAATTCACCCCCCTCTTGGTCATACTTGGCTCTACAATGTGGTGGCCAATGCTTTGAGTAGGAGACATGCCTTTTTCACAAACTTGAATGCTAAGATAGTAGGCTTTGAATACATTAGAGACATGTATGCAAATGATGTTGACTTTGGGAATGCTTGTCTCATGTGTTTGATAGCTATTATCTCTTTGATGGGTATTTGTCTAAGTCTAAAAGGTTGTGTGCCAATATCCTCCATGAGAGATGTTATCATTCAAGAGGCACATGGTGGCGGGTTGATGTGGCACTTTGGTGTCGAAAATACATATGAAGAAGTGAAGGCCAACTTCCATTAATCGGGTCTCAAGAAGGATGTCATGAAGGCTTGTGCAACTTCCACAACTTGTAAAAAGACTAAGTCTAAACTTCAAGCCCCTGAATTGTATACTCCTTTACCATCTCCTTCTACTCCTTGGATTGATATTAGCATGGATTTCATGAGTGGTTTGTCTAGGACATCACATGGACATGATAACATCTTTATTGTAGTTGACCGGTTCTAAAAAATGGAATATTTCTTTCCATGTCATAAAATGGATAATGCACAACATGTGGCCGATTTTTTCTTTAAGAAAGTAGTGAAATATCATGGTTTGCCTAAAACTATTGTTAGTGATAGGGATTCCCAGCTCTTAAGTCACTTTTGGAGGACTTTGTACGTTCGGTTGGGTACTAGGCTTCTTTTCCCTACTTCTAGTCACCCCAAAACCGATGGACAAACAAAGGTCACTAATCAGACACTCATAACTATCTTGAGAACACTTCTAAAGAAGAATTTGAAAGAATGGTAGAAATTGTTGCCTCATGTTGAGTTTGCATACAACATGAGCTATCACTCTACCACTTCACTTATTCCATTTGAAGTTGTATATGGCTTTAATCCTCTTATACCTCTTAATTTGATTGCATTGCCTCATGATTACATTGTTGATACTAATGGTAAGAAAAATTCTAAGAGGATGAGAGAGTTGCATGATAGAGTGGATACAAAACTTGTGAACATGAATGAGATATATGCTAGAAAAGTGAAGCATGGTAGGCGAGTAGTTTCTGTCAATGATGGTGATTGGGTTTCGTTGCATATTAGGAAAGACAGGTTTCCTCAATATACAAATAATAATCTTGCTATAAGAGGTGATGGTCCATTTAGAATTGTGAAAAAGATCAATGACAATGCATGCATCCTTGATTTGTCTAGTGAAAAGTACAATGTTCATGCTTCCTTTAATATTTGTGATCTTTATTCTTCTGAAGGTGAGCTTAAAGAAGAGAATACAAGGTCATATTATTTCCAAGAAGGAGGATATGATGCAATCCAAGCCCTCTCAAGCCATGAGGATGAATACAAGGAGTAACAAAGACAACACAATGCCAAGCACCCACCTTTCAGCAAGTGATGGAACAACTGAAGTCCTCAAGTGTCAACACTCTTCCAAGCTCAATTCAAGGTGTTAAACCACATACTAAGGTTTTTCATGTTGTCCTTCAAGCTTGGATACATTCACTGCAGGTCTTGGTAGGACCTATGACCCGAGCTAGGGCAAAGAAGGCACAAGAGTGCCTTAGCTTGTTCATGAGTACCTTGATGGCCAAGGAAGACCACAGTGAAGAATGCCAAGTCTTAGAGTTCAAGCTATAAATTCTTGGGACGAAATTGGATGAGGAGAACCCTCGAGGGAATGAAGAAGGGACAATTACATGGCGTATGCAACAAACAACTCAACAAGAGCCAGCTTACTCAACACTTTGCAATTTTTTGGGTTCTTAGGAGACATCAGACCAAAGTTGATATACACCTCCCTCAAGCTTATCTTGAGATCCTAGACACAAGATCCAACCAAGAACACAAGTGAATGAAAGAGGGAGTTGAGATTTCGGACCTATCCTCACCTCTAGGTTTGGATTTGATCTAGCAATAAGGATTTCTTGGTCCAAGGATTAATGCGGGTCTAGCACCTTCCTCTATGGGCTGAGGAAAACACTAGACTTGAACCGTGAACCTTGATCTAAGCCTGAAGAGATGGAAGTGGAAGTTGAAATTGAGAACCCTAGGTTTTCCTTCAAGAATGTTCTTGAGAAAAGTTTGAAAATGAGTTCTAATTGCAAATGACCCGCATTCCCCTCTCTTTCTAGATTAGATCTATGGCTAGGATTTAAAGGAGGATGGGTGGGTGGAACCTAAACTAATTACAAAGTTTAAAAGTGAAATTAGGGTATTTCCAAAATCGGGTCCACCATTTACAAAACATGGAAACTTAAGCTAAATAGTCTTCAAATACCTTCCACATGTGACTCTTACTTATTCCATAAATGAGAAGGACTTGAGATGCTGAAATAGAGCTAATTTTTGAAGATTTTAAATATTTTATATTCTCATTTCATGTTCATATTGTCACATAGACACGTTTTCATGGAAGATTAAAAGGCATGATATCTCTTAATATAATCATGCTCATTTCTAAAATAATATGTAAGGGAAGGAAGCATACACAAATATACAAAAAAGGGGAAAAACTATGTACCTTACACCTTTGGAAAACAACTTAAGGATTACTAATTCCTTACTCCGAACATATGCTCCTTCCTTACTTGTTCTTGATGGATTGTCTCTTTAATTTCTTCTAGGATGATGCCGGTTGGAGATGAAGATGAAGAGGGATCCCTTGAACACTAAAAGAAGAGAAGAAGGCACACTAGGTGGAGATTCCAGGAGGTGGAATGTGTTGTAAAGAACACAGTATAGATCCACACTTAATCTCCAAGAATCACCAAAGATAGCGCCAATTCAGAGGAAGAAGAAGAAGAATATTGCAAGAATTATGTGAACCAGTGTAAAACTAATGACCATTCTTCTCATTTATTTATAGATGAAGAAAATGGATATTAGAATTATAGTAATTACTTTACCATTAAAGCTTCCACTAAAACTTTCATTTAAGCTTACATGTAAGCTCTCATGGCTTCTCATTTTATAATTCCACTAACTATTTTTTCCTTGAAATGAATAGATTTTACCCTTTATATTTTCTCCAAAAATGCGGCTATATCAAATATAACCTTTAATGGAGTTATTCCTTGGTGCAAGGTGCATACACCTTGCATAAAAGTTACCAAACTACCCCTACTTTGATAAAAGTTTCTAAAGGTGGTTATAAATAGAAAATGAGGTTTGGAATTATACAAAATAGTTCCAAACAATTTTATTTCACATAACTGAGCTACTTTAAGCTCATTAGTACACTTTTACCAAAATACCCATGCTTTGATAAAAGATACCCTAATGGTTTCTTCTTCTTCAAATGAGTTGAGGTTAGTTACCTTTAACTAACTTGAGCTCACAACTACTTTTACTTGTAATGAGCAAGAATACCACCTCAAAACGTTCTTGGTGCGCCAAGAAATTCCAACATAAGGTACATACAAGTGTCATATTTTACTCCTAACCTTATTACCAAGTGTCTTATTTGAGTCATAACCTTATAACCAAGTGTCCCGTTTTAGTCCTAATCTTATAACCAAGTGCCCTATTTTAGTCCTAACCTTATAACCAAGTGTCCTATTTTAGTCCTAATCTTGTTACCAAGTGTCATTTTTTAGTCATATTCTTCTTATAACCATGTGTCTTATTTTAGTCTAAATCTTCTTATAACCATGTCTCCTATTTTAGTCCTATTTCAATTTCATTCTTGAAACTCCCCTGCCAATCTCAAAGAACATCCAAAGAAGATTCATTAAACACGTAACTAATATCATTAATAACATAACATCATCCAAATATCATTCAAAGAACTAATTTCAACAATAACATCCAAAGAACATCCATAATATCATAAGAACATAAAGTAACTAACATCCACAATAACAATATGTTACATCCAAAACTAACATCCATAGTAACATTCAAAAGTCCTATTTAAGTCCATCCAGTCCCCGCATCAGAGATTTGTGGAATAAACTCCACTAGATCTAGTTTTCTTTCTTTCATGCCCACGTCTTGGTTGCAATATTGTCAATCCTGCACTTTGGCGCTGGAGAAATACATTGGACTTTGGATCTGGTTGTTTCTTCTTTGACTATTACTGTAAGAAAAAAATACACAGATAAAGTGACATGTATACATACCAGTAGAACAGTAATAAGAAGCACATAAAGTGCTTATAGTGGCAAATTCTGTGTTGTTGATGAATGTGTTCCCATTCTTTGATGGTGGTCTTTTGGGTGTTTTGGTTGCTATTGATGATGCATGCTACATGATTCATTTAGAATAACAATATTATCTTTACAACATAAATAGGTTGGTAAAAGTAATAAATTTTATCTTACATTTTCTTTTTATGTTTTTTGGTGTGTTGCCACTTGGTCCCTCAGCAGCTCCTCTTTTTCTCTTCCTTTACTATCACTGGAAGCAACTATTTTTTTTGGTCTGCTACAACTCCTCTTATTATGACCTTCCAATTTGTACTTGCCACACACTATTTCTCCGTCCTCCTCATCTTCTGAATTGTTGCAGGCTCCTCTCATTCTTCTCATTTTCTCTTCTTACTTGGTCTTCCTCTTTTAGTTCTCATTTTAGTTGAGGGCTAGATAGGTGGAAAATTAGTTGGTTCCCATTGTTCAATACTCATTACCGGTGTGATGAAATGGTTATAGATAATCTTGTGAGTCTCAGTCTAATAACACTCATAAACACAATCTTCAACATTAGCCCTATGAGAACTTAAAGAAGCACGTGCATGGGAACATGGAATGCTTGTTAACTGCCATTTTCTACAATCTAATGTCATTTTCTTGAGGTCAACACCAAATAAAAAATCACCTTTCTTAACTTGATACTTTGTGAGCCGATATTCATGTGGTTCACATCCTCTAGTAACATCTTGGTTCTTGATGAGCTTTGTCCTTATCTTAGGAAAAAGTTTTGATGTCCACTTTGACTGAGCTTTAGCCTTCCTTGCAAGACTCACCATTCAATCAAATTCAAAGTTCTCCTACGATAGCTTAGCCTAATCAAGAGATTTTTCTATGCCTAATATGTCATAATTAAATGTATGCACGAAATTCAGTTCGGTTTCCTCTCGGACAACCGTCCACTCTCTCACTAGCAACCCCCTATTAGGCACTCTCGTGCTCCAATAACGAATCCCTTGAGGTATAAACAATAAGACATAGCTACTAATGGATCGAATAAGCTTTTGTCGAGCTCCTAAACGATCCACCAATTGATTCTCCTAAGTCCAATTCATCGGAAGCTCTCTCGAGCATTCTGACAAATGGCAAATTGAATGTAAATGTAGGGCTAGCATACTACACACATGATAAATGATGGTACAAGTCCAGAGATTCAATATATAACAAAACAAATCATATTAAGCACATATTACCCCCTAGGCAAGCTAATCCTAGGAGATCATAGACTACTACTCACTAAAACACATGTTAATCAACAAAATCAGGATGTAAATAGAGGGAAACATGATAATAGATAAAGAGATAGGGATATAGATCACTCTAGAATGCTTTATCATGAAGAAAGTTCATGATCTCTCATGGAAGAGGATCCAATCCTCAAAATTACTCCAAATCTTTAAGAAATTTGTAGCTCCTCAATAATCTAATCTAAACTTACCCTAAATCACTATATGTACTACTAACTAAAGTCCTAAATGACCGTAGACACTTTGGTCATGTTAGGCAACTAAAAAGGGCTTCAAATCGTCTTACTATTAGCCTTTAATTCGGTTACAAAACTTTCTACCGAGAAAATGGCATTTAACTGAAAGGAGAGAGAAGGCTACATGTGCTAGTTGCTAGCGCCAAAACTAGCACCTTAAACTAGTGCCTACCTCACAATGGGTAGAGCTAGTTACGCCTCATTCTTATGTCTGGTTGATTCTAGACTAGCACTTGGGCTTGCCTCGCATGTGCCTGGGTGTTGCACCTTGCTTGTGAATGGCACTAGTTTGAAGCGTCGGCCTTCTTCCGAAATTCCACTTCAACTTCACAATTTATGCATTTAGGCCCTCTCAGTTCTTCTCTTAGACTCTAATTCTCCATTTTAGCCTGGGATGCTCTTCAATGCTCCGCACTTTGCCATTTTTCATCCCGAACCTCCAAATTAAGCTAATTTTACTCCCTTTTCACCCCAATGGTGTGCATTCTACAAAACATAGATAAAATAGATAAAATGCACTAATGACATTGTAAAATAGGCATAAATGATGAGAATTATGCCTTAAACATCCTGGAAATGTGTGTGTATTTGTACACTCATCACACTCCCAAACCCATATCATTGCTAGTCCCGAACAATGACAACATCTAGAAATGTGAAAAATTAAAGATCTCTAAATTTAACTACCTAAAGTATTTACACAAAAACAAACTTTTTGGTGTAGGCAACTCAAGAGAATCAAAGTGAGTGTATAAACTAGGAATCAACATGCTTCACATAACTTGAGTAATCCTAACGAAAGATCCACAACTTACAAAATGCACAAGTGAACCAAATGTGAAGAATTGCTTAACATGAATGCATGGAGAAAATCAAAGATGTGCATTGATCTTGAGCACTTATTACTTCTAAGGAAAGCATACACTCCTACTTTAATGGAATTCATTTAGCTCCAAGATTTAGCTAGTGAATGTGGTGTTTTTATATTTCTACACCTTTTTTTCTTTTTCTTTTCTTGGATGCTTTTTTTTTGTACCCATTTTTAAGTTGTGTAAGGATGGGAGCCTAAGCTCTTAAAGTAGGATCCTAGGAGAGGGACTATAGGCCATGAATACAGTGTAGCCGAAAACATATCTAAGTATCATCATTTTCTCAACCACCTTAAGGTGCGATTTAACGCATACTTGTACTTTAACTTCGCACATGGAAGGAGGAGTTAGGCCGAGCCTCGATTTCGACGCTCATGATGATAACTATCATTCTAAATGGACTAAACTTAGAGTACAAGTATTAGAACCCCACCTAGAAAATTCTCATTCATAAGCTAGCTAAATCAAGGTTCCTACAATATCCATTAACTTACTTTTCTAGCCCTCCTGTGTGAATCTTTTCATGCTCAAGGATCAACTTTAATCCTAAATTAACGTCATACAACACTCAAAACAAAACTTCACATAAAGTCCACAAACATCCTACAAGATTCATCCCTAGAAAAACTCAAACCATGCTACACAACATGTAATTCCATCATAGAAAGAATACACACTCATCATATCCTGCATACAACTTGGCAACAAAAATTTTCAATTTTCTGATTTTTTTTTTGTATTTTCAGCAATGTTTTTGGTTTTTAGGGGTTTTTAAAAAGAAATTATATACATCCTAGAAAATATAAAAATAGACGCTTGGGTGGTGATTAGGACTTAATACTCATCAAAGGCATGATCATATCAAACTCCAATCAATACAACCAAATCCCCGCCAAACCCAAATTGAAGCATGTCTTCATGCGATGGAAGGGGATTTATAAAAATTAGGAGAATTGGGAATCATACCTTGGGGGCCAAGGAGGCCCTATTCATGCCTTTAAGGTACGGGCATTGGCTACTTGCTCCTGGATTTCTGCAAATTATGAAGAATTGGTCCATCTCCTTTCTTTTCAAAGTACCTAAAATTTTACAATTAGTACAAGGTATGGAGTGTGACTCACAAAAAATGGTATTTAAAAGGGTCACACTTAAGATGCCATTTGTAACTTGTATGTTATCATGAATGTGTAAGGATTTTTAAGACATACAAGTCACTATGGATGCAATGCACACTAAACATGTGACATGAATGTAAGAGGGTCATCATGTGAAAATATGCAATTGCAGGATTGAGCTAAAATGTCATGTTTAATATTTGGGCATGTCATGAAGCATACATATCACATGTTAATATGGCATCACACTGAACATATCTTCAATACAACATACAAGTGTGATGTGAAAAATTCTCATGATATAGCATAAAAGACATGAAGCTCAATATTTTTGCATTGTGTCATTTCATTTCAAATCCATGCTCTCTTTTGTTAATTAAGCTCATAAATCATGGAAAGAATCAAGTTCATTATGCTTAGACTTCATAGATCATCGCACATTCAACAAGTATCCTTAAGAGAACAGGAAAGATAATTAAAGAGAATTCCACCTCCAATTAGCATAATGAAGCTCAAGTGTAGATTCGTACCGTTAATCTTCAAAGACATATGTAGAGGTGAAACTGTACCTTGTCCTCGATGTGTGATGGTGTTGGTTGTTTGTGCCTTACCAATTGAAGTAGAAATGGTGGATAATTTGACTTTTCTTATGTTGGAATTCCCCAGCGCACTAAGAACTTCATCAGTTGGTATTCCTACTCACTACAACTAATAGTAG
>JBBYHH010203755.1:0-13467 GCA_038382905.1 Daphne laureola | reverse complement strand
AGGAAAAAGTTTTAAAACGGGCGGGTTTTTATTACCGCAACTCTGAGGATGATGACTGGAGTTCCGCTAGTTCACCAGCCGCCGTAAGATGAGACGCTTCCGCACAGTAACCCGTTCCGGAAAAAAAGGTATCACGGTGGGCGGTGGTGACATAAACTCATTAGAATCAGCAAAGTAGAGGTATTCATTAAAGAAATGCAAGTCATTAGAAACCACAGACTGTAATACTAAGAGTTGGTGAAAGTGAAAGCAGGTGATGTAATGTAAAAGTAAAGAGAAGCTATACAATATGTATATGTACACTTTAGCATTGGTTAATAATCATAAAGGATCAGGAACGAGGAATGATAAGGAATGAGGAAGTCAGGGATGGAGACAACCCGCTTTTGGTGTCAGAAAACTCACGACTTGCTTACTTCTTCCGCGAGGATGCCGAAAATCACAAAAAATCTATCGATCCCTTCATTTTTTCTCGACGACACCAAATTTGACTTCAGATCGAACGAATCCTCCTTCATTCATCACAGTGGCTCCCAGATCAACAACAATCTGGAGATCTTCCTTCTTCAGGTGATAGAAGTTTCGGTCTTGACACGTTATCTTCACGAGTAATTATGATGCGCTTGAATAATTAAATGATGCATTTTTAACACATTATGATGCACTTTCGATAAATTATGATGCACACCAATACAAAATTGATGTAACAGAGAACTAGAGAAAAATAAAATACTCGAAACTATTCAAACCAATTATGATGCGTTCGGATACCTTAATGATGTACTATCGACACATTATAATGCGTTACTGTACAAAAATGATGTAACAGAGACGTAGACAATTTTGATGCGTGCACGAGACAGTATAATGCACTTTTACAATAAAGATGATACACCATTAAAATGTAAATTAAGTAGTCCACATTACAACTAACAAAAATATAGACAATTATGATGCGTGCACGTGACAGTATGATCCACCATTATAATAAAGATGATGCATCATTATGATCTAAAATCAAGTAGTCCACATTATTACTAGCAAATATGTAGGCAATTATGATACGCGCACGAGACAGTATGATACACATTTATAATGAAGATGATGCACATTTATAATGAAGATGCACCGTTAAAATGTAAACCAAGTAGTCTACATCACAACTAACAAAGATAGAGATAATTATGATGCACGCACGTGAGAGTATGATGCACCGTTATAATAAAAATGATGCATCATTATGATTTAAACCAGGTAGTCCACATTATTACTAGCAAATATGTAGACAAATTAATATAAAATTAAATAACTTATATACATAAGATAAATTAATATATCTAATTTAAAAATTAAAGGTAATAATTAAATATAGACTTAAAAAATAATTTTTTACTATTATCGGATTACAGAATAAAAATGTATGGATTTTTTTTACTAGTGGTATATGAGAAAGAGAGAAAAATGTTGATGGTAGAAGGAGGGAGGCGAGCCGGTTGTTGGGGAGGTAAGGTAAGTAGTTGGAAGTGTAAATGACAATTATGTAAATAATTGAACTTATGTACAGTTTAGCAGCGTAGGTTAGAAGGTGCACACTGCACAGTTTAGCGGGGCCCAAAAAAGAACTCCTTCGGGTCGAAGGAGTTTTCCCTTTCCTCTGCTTCATCGCCATTAATCACGCAACCATATAAATTAATAAATTAATCTTCCTTCTTCTCTTCTGTATCTAAAACACTAACAGTGCACCACTTAATTCCCCTGTTTAATTCTCTCCAATGGCCACACTGAAATCAGCTGCTGAACCAGGCCCAGGGACTCTGAAGTTTCAAGTAAGTACTTCGTTTTTACCTTGCTCCTTAATTAATTGTACTTAATTAATAAATTAATCAATGTTTGATTAGACATGGGTGTTGAAAGTCCCTATTCACTGTCAAGGCTGCCAGAAGAAAGTCAAGAAAGTTCTTCACTCCATTGATGGTAATTAATGCATTATTTCCTTTCTCTGTTTTAAAATTCCACATGCACTCTGTTTCTTATCCTCCTCTGTTTCTGTTTCAGGAGTGTACGTGACGACTGTAGATGCTGAACAGCACAAAGTTACAGTGACCGGAAATGTGACCTCCGAGGTTCTCATCAAGAAGCTCATCAAGTCAGGGAAACACGCTGAGCTCTGGCCCAATTCCACTCCTAAAAATACCAATAACAACAATAATAATAATAATAATAATAATAATTCTCAGAAAAAGGAAAAGAATAATAATAATAAGCAGGCAGGTGGTGCAAAGTTAGCCAACAAGAAGGAGGAGGAGGAGGAGAGTGCTAAAGAACAAAAGGATCCAAAACAGAAAGCCGCTAAAGATTCCGCCGTCGACAAGCCGCCGGCGGCGGGTTCTAAGAAGAAGAAGAAAGATCAGGAGCATCCTGGACCCGGAGGTAGTGGATCAGACTCGGGGGGCCCACAGAAGATGAGGATAGAATCTCCGGGTCATAATCAGAGCCGTCCGTACCCGGGTCTGTATGCGTACCCGCCGTATCCGCCGCCCATGTATTACGGACCAGCGCCGTTTCATAATCATAATCATAATCTTCATGGGGTTAATTACAATGTGCAACCCCCCGTTGTGTACTATGCGCACACTCCTCAATTGCATAATAACGCACATCCACCCTTCCATGGGTTTCACAAGGACCATGATGATCATGGAAATGGTGATGAAGAAGATTGTGGATGTTCGGTTATGTAGTTGTAATGGGTTGATTGATATCATCATTTATGGTCATTTCTATTGTTTTTGCGGGTTATTACAATTTAAGGGTTGAATTTTTAATTTTTTAAATTTAAAATGAAATTAAAATATTAATTCTATAAAAATGTACCGTCAATCTTCACTTAATCACTTTGTAACACGTTATATAGTGACAAATTTATCCATTCAATAAAACGTAGCTGACATTCTTACTTCAAAATGAATTTCAGTAAAAAAAAATTAGAGATTTTGTAAACTTTAGTCACAAAATAACCATTTTCTCTAAACTAAACTTGAATGTTAGTAAATACTATCAGTTACAAAATAGCCTATAAATAGTTCCCCTGAAACTATTGACATGGTTGGTTCTTGAATGTTAGTAAATATTAGCTACAAAATAGCCTACAAATAGTTCCCCTAAAACTATTGACATTGTAGATTTTGTTTGGGAATAGTTATTAACGTTTTAGATAATTTTTTTAAATACTAGAAATCAAACAGTTACAGCAAAACGTGAAAGCTACCCAAAAATAATTTCCTTTAAAACACAACCGTTAGTAAAAAAGCTGTCCACAATTTTATGACAAACACACATAATCATTAACCTTAATCCTGACACCGCTTATTAACTCATCAAACCTTTTATCATAATCAATGTCATTACCATTTAGGTCAAATCAAATAATTTTCTCAGTTGCCATAAACATTCACCTACAGAAATTGAGAGCAAACACACCATTCAGTAAAGTGGAGAGCTCAAGTTAAAATGCTGACTTCTTCAATGAGAATTTTGCCAAATAGCCTTTAGAACTAGCACTACATGAGATAAAGACATCTAGTTTAATTTAAGTATCAATGAAAAGAGCCACTGAAAGATACTCATATCGTAGCAAAATCCTACCACCAGCCATTTCATGTGTTATTCTCCTCCTCTTTGCAGCATTCTGATATAGAAGACATTGCAGAAAATATAAGAATAAAGTAAAACATACAGTTTATCTATTTAATTTCAAATTTATTTATTTATCTATTTTTGGCGGCTGCCAAAATCAAGAGTACCTTCTCCTCAATCTCAAAACCTTTCCACTGGTAATCTGGTATTCCTGTCATTTATCCATATCTTTGTCCTAACAAATGAGAACACTTGACTATGATTTGAGAGTCACAAAGTTGCATGAAGAAAATCTACCCAGGATAATTTGCTCTCAATTGGAAAACTGTTCCGAGGATTAACTCAAGAAAGAATCAACTACTAACAGTATAAATGAATGCATTATAATCTTCTAATAAAACTATTCCCCGATGAAAGTCAACTGTCTCCTTTATCATTTCTTCATTTGAATCTTTCTTCATTGCCACCCTATCTTGCAGTTTCAGTATGGTAGCACAAATTAATAGTCTGCAACGTATTTAAACAGGACCTAAGTTTCTTTCAGAAAGTGATGAACTCTAAGCCTCCTAGTGACAACATATTTAATCAAATGATACCCGCAAAAAAGGACTGATTACACATGAACAACATTAAGCATAATAACATTGATTAAAATTGTCCACTCCTTTAATTCCCTGATTCAAAACTTTGATGCAACTGGCATGTGGGCGTATCTAAGAAAACGACAACATATACCCAATGCATGCATATCATGAGAAACCACTCACCAGTTGGTCTGAACATCCTTGGTTCACCATATAAAGTTGTGAATACAAATGTTTCGTCTGTCTGACCCCTGTCAATAGAGAAAGACAAACAATTGCTAAGTAACAGAATGTTAAGATCGAAATACCAAATACAGAAAACCTCTGGGAAAAAAGTTGACATAAAAAGGAAGAGCATTTTACAAATAGCAAGTTTGTGAAAACCTAAAAGGCAGGTTTACATGCTTGATATTTTCTTTTTGGTGTAGTTTCAAAGGGGAATCCAGCAATGCACCAAACACAACACCTTTCATGTCTCGAGCTATCTAAACATTTTACAACATAATCCAAGTGAGATGCACTACCATAAACTTTCAAGTGCAACAAATACAGTGGATACTGTCCTAATGATCGCCATCAGATCAAACTGAAAGTAACATCATCATACCAATAAGCAAAGACCAGAAAGCTCAGCAATCTTCCAAATAAGCGTTAGTAGTGAAATCCCATGTTTTAATGTACTGCCCTTCGTTCAAAAGATTTGGTGTTGGATATAGATTTCTATGTTTCTTCTTCTTCTCTTTTGAAAAAAAAAATCAACAGACAAACAAAATACAGAATCATTAATCAGATAGTACAAACAGAGGGGGAAAAACTAAACCTATAACTGAAGAAGAAGCTGGAAATAGATACAAAAAGTAATTCAATACGGTAAAAAACAATCAAAACTAACCCAACATGCATAAAAAATACAGGAACATTAAAAATGGAAAACAGAAAGAAAAAAAACAGCAAAACATTACCATATTTACCAATGAAGCCTAAAGCGAAGGAACACGTTGATTCAGATGCCTGACCAAGATCCCTGCACCGGGGGAAGGGCTGCTGGGCGAGCTCGATTTGCAAATGTGGGCTACCTGGGAGGGGCAGGGTTGCTAGCCGTGCTTGATTCATGATGTGTGGGTATCGGAGACGCAGCAGCGAAACAGAGCATAGAGATTCACAGCGAGGAGTGGCAAGGCCAGGGCTGCGGGTTCAATTCACGAAGGTGGTTGGTCTAGGTGGTTAGAATCACGGTGGCGGCAAGGCTTTAGCGGCGTTGTGGTCTGATGAATTCTAGAGGTAAACTAAATTAGAACCTAATATGAATAATAAGAGAAGCAGAAGAAAATCTGCACTGCAGAAGAATGACAGTCAAAGACACAAACAACATGCATATAGATACGTGGATGAACAGGTGGATGAAGAAGGATGGACAGAGTTGAAGAAAGAAATGAAAAGAGATGAAGAAATGAGTAGGTGGGCATCTAAGCTTCAAGGAAAAACCTGAGAAGCTCTGAGAGCCCACCAAATGCACCAACTTTTACTGTTTTATAGATAGGTGCTTGACTATTTTAGGCTCCCTCATTCAGACTTGCAGAAACTTAGCGATCTTGCTCACAGACATTTGTGATGATACATGCCCGGTAGTTTTAGAAGTCTGTGCTTCAGGACCTGCAGAATTCAAATCAGAAAACAAGATATAATACTGGCCAACAAATTTGCTAGACTAATCTTTGACATACCAGGTCAGTTGCAGGCAAGAACTCAAATTGAAGCAAGAAGCTTTAACAAATAATAGACCCTCTACAAGGTAAACTCTATCTGCTATATGTAATATCTCAGATGCTTGACAAGAAATTCTTCAATCACGACCTGGGTTAAAATACAACCTGTCTAAGGTCTCAAATAAACAAACTCAGAAATGCCGCACACCTGGGTTACCATAACAGATGTTGTAACACAAATTTCGAAACATGCTTTTCAAAAAACCCTTAATCAGACAGTTCAAGTATCAAGGACTCAACTTCTAGCAATCATAATAACCCGCAGAACAACAGAGGCTCAGTAATCTTGAGGTAACAAGAAGCAGCAGCAGCAGCTTTCAGTTCCAAAGCAGCAATCACGGGTAGTGACATACACGGTTCAGGGAGAAAGGAGCTTAGGGCTAAAGCGAAACAGAAGGGCTACAGATCTGAGACCCGCCCTTATACAAACAGATATGGAGAAACAGAGCTATCATCCAGTGCTTCTAAGTCTAGCCCAGACTCATCATATCACATCCAACTCAAATTACTTCAGAAACTGATTCAAACAAGTACCCCTCCAAAATAGTTTAGCAAACAGCCATACTCCGTTACAGAAAAAGGTACAAATTTCAACCGGAAAACAATTGAGTTAAAAGTAACGAAATATGTTCTGACCCCAGTCCTTTCTATATCTTTTATTTTCCCCTATTATTTAAGTTTATTTGCAGCTAGATTCAAAAGCTGTATTCAAACAGATATCTAAACAACGGTTCCTGTTAATAGAAGGTTGAATAAGAGGTATAAAGCACAATCCAAGAACTCATGCATTTGTTGTCATCATTACCACCATATTGTAACTTAATCACAACTATGTCGGGGTCAATGCATGATGTTTATAACATCAATTTAACTGTCTGAATTTAGTTAACACTATGAGTTCATGAAACAGGCATAGTGGTGAAATTTTACATTGATTACTCTTCCTGCAGCAACCTTCTTACGAAGGAATAATGAGATGAAATTTTAATAACCATTGTCATCATAGGTTTTATCCACTTGCATGGTTATACCAAACAGTAATAAGTTGAGATAGTTATTATGGTAATGTCCTATTACAATATTGACATTGTAAAATTAGCATGCACATCATGGAACATGACTACTGAAATCTCATGCACCAGTAGTAAAGTACAGTAACGAACTTAATGTTCAATACCATTTGCGAATATTACAAAATAGATGAGTCAAAATCCACCACACTAAATAAATTGTACTAAGACATTCATAACTCGGAAGCTAATCACAACAATGTTATCTCCTTTAGAGATTTTAATAAATTAATCATAATACCATGCATGAATCTTCATCTAGGCTGCTATCCTGCTAAGTCCAACATTAGTAGTTACATCTCTTTTAGGTAAGGGCCTTTTACTCTGCTCTATTGTTGAAACTACCAGGATCAGTCACTGCACTAGAAAAAAGAAAAAACAAAACGGAAGGAGACAGATTCAGAAAAAAGAGTTTTACGACTTAACGCCATATAGGTGAATGCAGAATGACTACTGATGGGTCAACATCCAACATAAACTTCCAATGTTGGGCTTTCTGAAAGTTCAAGCAGATAAATTGAATATATAAAGTCAAACATATCAATCAGAAAAGGATGGAGGGAGTAGAAACGTAAACATCAAGGACAAGATTGTTCTATCAACATAGACCTAAATACTAATTGGAGTCCAAGGCCTAGGGTCTAATACTAATAACATTGGACCGGCATTGGGTCTAATACTAACATCCGTTAGGAAGGGCCTGTTATTAGACCCTAGCCCGGAGGGATATCTCCTCGAAAGGTAGCGACCTAAATACTAATAACATTGGACCGGCATGTTATTAACTACTCAAGCATACCAAAGGTTGGAAAAATTTAACAATTCTCATCCACTGTGCAAAACTATTTGTAGTTTCTGTTTTTTTCTTTTTCTAAGGAAAAACTTAACCCAACTTTATGCAAAATGAATCAACTCTACAAAGTTCTACGTGGCTCTCGTGCCAATCTTCTCAAAACAAGAAGAAAAAAATAAGCACATTGAAAAAAAAAAAACAAGAAATGAGCTCAAATCAAGAAATTTATCTCTCTTTCCAATTGATGATGATTTAAAAATAACTCAACTACCAAAGTCAATAGCAACTTCTCACCACTAGAAATTTAAGCAAGAGCATCCTTATAATAACTTTAATCCTGAACTCCTTTTGCTCTCAATTCTGAGCACATAATCTGGGCTTCTTGCAGTTTCCCCTCATCTCTAAGGCCAGAAACAAGTTCATGGCAAACACCAATTTCCGGTAAGAACCCATCTTCAAACATATTTCTATACCACATGTAAGCTCCATTGAAATCCTTCATTCTACAATGCCCCCTAATCAAGAGGCTGTATGTATCACCTTTTGGAGCCACTCCTTTGTCTCTCATTTCATTAACTAGATTCTGCACCTCTGATAGTTTCCCCTCCCATAGGTGCGCTGTCAACACACCGTTATACGTAATCCTGTTAGGCTGAATTCCTGCGTCAGCCAGCTCCTTACACAAAGACAATACTTTTTTTGTATCTCCAAGCTCTGCGTAGATACGAATCAATAAATTATATATAGGTAGATCAGGAGCCAAATGCATCTCTGACATTTCATGAAGCAATTTTTCCACAAGTTCCATGCCTTCCGTGAAACATCCACTTATCAAAAGATGAAAGGTAAATAAGGAAGGCTTGATACCACATGACTTCATCTTTTGATACAGCTCAAGGCATTTTTCAGCATTTCCTTCAATTGAATATCCTGAAATTATGGAGTTGTAGGTGACTACGTTAGGACTGAAACCAACATCAGTGATTTTGATGACCAATTCTTCAGCTTCTGTCATCCTCCCCTTCTTGCAAAGACCATTGATGAGTGCATTGTAAGTCACTAGAGTTGGATAGACTTCATTTTTCAACATCTCACCTAAAAACTTGAAAGCATCTTTCAAATTTCCTGTCGCACAACTGTAGCTAAGAATCATGTTGTATATCTGGGCATTAGGCATAACCCCACAATCCACCATATCCCTAAATACTACTGCAGCTTCAAGTATCTTACCATCCTTGCATAACCGATTTATAAGGGAACCATAACTAGCAACATTTGGCTCAATCCCAATACTCACCATTTGCGCAAGAATTTCGAAGCACTTATCATACATTTGCATCCGCCCATATCCATCAATAAGAGTGTTATACGTCTGTAAATTTGGTGGTACCCCCTTCTCTTGCATCAATCTAACCCACTCTTCAGCTTTCTCAATATCCTTTAGCTTACAAAATTTATCTATCAAAGTGTTGAAAGTGATGCAATTTGGCCCTAACCGTCTGTGCTCCATTCGTTCAATAGTTGAAATGGCTTTACTAATCTCACCAACGCGACAATATCCATCCACAACTATGTTATACATAACAACATCTGGCACAAGCCCATTCTCAATTTCTTGGCTCAGTATCTTTTCTGCCTTTTCAACCTTCCCTTCCCTGCATAGCCCATTTAAGAATGCCCCAAAGGTATATGTGTTAATCCTCAAGCCTTTTCCACTTTCCTGTTCATATAAAGTCAATGCTGCCTCACTATCACCACTCCGTGAATAGCAATCAAAGAGTGAACTGTAAGTAAATCCATCCGGGGCAAGACCTTGAGCCTTCATTTCTTCAAAAACTTTTTGTGCTTCCTCCATCCTCCTGGCACGAGAAAGACCAGAGAGCAGTGTATTGTAGGTAACAACATTCTTCTGCACATTGTTCATTGCCATCATAATTTTCATATCAAGAGCTATGTCTATTTGATCAGCCTTACAATACCCATCAATCAGTGAATTGTAAGTCACCATATTAGGAAGCAACTTTAGGTTGAGCATTTCTTTGAAAATCTTCTCTGCATCCCTCATTCTCCCCTCTTTACACAATCCACCAATCAACACATTATAGATAAACACACTAAGAGTGACACCTTTATGCTTCATCGAATCCACAAACCCAAAGGCCCTCGTCAAGTTCCCCAATTTCACAGCAGACTGTACTGCTTTCCCATACAAAAACCTATTAGGTCTAAAAGCAGCCTGAATAATCTCCTCAATCACGTTAAGGGCCTCATCATACTTAGTCAGAGACATAAAGGTTTCCAGAAACAAATTAAGAGAGCTCATGGAAGGCATCATGCACTGATTTCTCATATAGGCGTAAAGTTCTCTGGCTTCTTCGTGCATTTTCGATTCTGATAGTACCGACAGCAAAATGTTTGAGAACTCAAATCTTAAGGAGGGAGAAGAGAGGGAACAAAGATTGAAGAGACGGCTCGGAGATGAGCGAAACTGCTATGCTTTGATAAGGGTTCTGGTGAAATTATGGGCTTTTTCAATCTCTCCCTGTTCAAACAGAGGTTGAATCTCGAGAAGCCGTTCATGACTGCTTATTGAAGCCGAGGGACTGCACTCGCCGCAATCCGGTTGTCCAAGTCCTTGGGCATACCTAAGCTAGAAATTAGATCAGACTCGGAGTTGGTAGTCTCCCAAACCAATGACCACTTCACAACCAAGGATGAGAAGATAGAGAAATACCGAACTTTAATCTTGCAAGAACGCGGCAGCTTCACCGAGGCTCGGATTGCCAAAATCCCTAGGTCCGAGAACACCGAAGCAGACGCCCTCACACGCTTGCCCTCGAACACCAAGGCCCTTTCAGAGGTGTACGTCGAAGACCTCTTACGTCCCTCGATAGATGAAGAGACAATCACACCCATCATCGAAGAAATTAGTTGGAGAGATCCGATAATTGAGTTCCTGGCTAACGGCACCCTCCCTGAGGAATGAGTCGAGTCTCACCGGTTGCGTGGGCGAGCGACCCGGTACTACCTCGATCCGGGAGGTGTTCTATACCGATGACCCTTTGGTGATGGGCCATACGCCAAGTGTCTACGCCCAACGGAGGTTCCTCTTATCCTCGGGGAAGTCCACGAGGGGATATGCGAAAACCACCAAGGACCACGAACCCTACTACGAAAGCTGAGACGTGGCAGATATTTCTGGCCCACCATGAAGAAAGACACTAAGGACTACGTGCGAAATTGTGACCAATGTCAGAGGTTCGCGAACATCCCGCGCCTCCCCTCCGAGATAATGACTCCAATTACGGCACCGTGACCCTTCGCTAAGTGGGGGATGAATATCTTAGGACCTTTCCCAATTGCCCCCTCTTAGATGAAATTTGTCATCGTGGCGGTGGATTACTTCACGACTTGGGTTGAAACCAAACCCTTGACAAGCATACGACAAGTTGATGTCATCAATTTCCTATTCGACGAGATCTTCTGTCGATTCGGGATTCCCCGAGAAGTAGTAAAGGATCAGAGGACACAAGTCATGGGTTGCCGAATTGTGGCCTACTTAGCCAAGTTCAACATCGTCCACCGAGTCTCGTCCGTCGCCCACCCTCAATCGAACGGTCTCACCAAGGCCATAAACAAGAGTGTCAAGTAAGCCCTGAATAAGAAGTTGGGAGAGGCCAAAGGTGTCTGGGCGGACCTAGTTCCGGAGGTGTTATGGGGAATCCGGACATCCCCACGCACCGGAATGGACGAGACCCCGTTCTCTCTGACCTATGGAACTGACGCGATGGTACCGTTCGAGGTAGGGCAACCCTCCATGCGAATCCACAACTTCACGGAAGCTGACAATCATGAAGAATTGTTCAACAACCTAATGACCCTTGAAGAGCTTCACGATGAGGCGGACCGCCGTAACAAAGCATACAAGACGAGGATAAAAAAATACTATGACGCCCGGGACAGGCCGAGACACTTCCAGGAAGGAGACCTCGTCCTGCGAAAGATAGAAACCACACAGCACCATCGCGATCAAGGGAAAAGTACCCTGAAATGGGAAGGTCCCTACCTCATCCTTAAAAATCTCGGCAGGACGCCTACGAGCTGGGAACTATGGGGGGCGAATGAAAAAAGCATACATGGAACATGGATTGTCTTAAAGTGTACTATGCTTGAAACATCTATGAAAATCGGTATGAAGCTAATGCACTAGTAAAGAAAATGCCAATAAGCCTAAATCTCCTAAGAAGCTAAAAGAAACAACCGCCCTAAACGGCAGGCGAATCTACAAGCCCATCGCTCTGATCTTCGTACAAAAAATTATAAAGAGAATACCCAGGGGGAATGCGAACAACCTCCCAACTCGCAATAGCCTCATCGACCTCGGGCAACAATAGCAGAGGCTCCAGGTCTAGCTCGGGGCATAAGGCCATCATCACCTACATGGCATCATCATGAGCAGATAAATAGCGAGATACGTTCTCGTCAGTTCGTTGGTCCCGAAACTCTTGAGACTCCTGATACGCCTTTACCGCGTTCTCCCCAGCGAGTTTCAATGATTCATGCAGTCCCGCAATCGTGGATTGAAGCGTCTTTTCTCGATCTCCAACCTCGCTCACCTTTGAATTAGCAAGGCCCATCTCCCCCTGAATCCTCTCTGCTTCCCGCTTTCACTTCTCGGCGTCCTCATTCGCGGTCCTAGCCTCGGCTTTGGCCAGGTCCAGCTCCGGTTGGACCAAAGCCCGAGCTTGGTCCAACTCCTCGTCCCGCCGATACTCCAACTCACCCAAGACAAGGTTGGTCTGGCAACAAAAAAAGGAAATGGTGATATCAGCAGTGTAAAAGTAATAAAGACAAAGCAAAGATAAGACTTACAGTATAAACGTTGCGAGCCAGAGCCGCCAACAACTTGTCCCGACTAGGACAGACGGTCCGCAGAGCTGTCACATCACAAGAAAGATGAACGTTGTCGAGCATCCGAGAACAAATTAGGGGATCCTGAATTCCTGATCCGCCCGACGAGGCATCCTGCTCGTGCATGGCCCCGACTGCGAGAGCTATCACCTCCTGAGGCTTCTCGAAGGGTCGGTGGATGGTAGAGCGAGCACCGGAAGCGAAGGCGGCAAGACTCCCCCGAGGGCCATGCACCGGACAAACCAACGAAACTTCATCTTCTTCGTCTTCCCCCTCAGACAAACCCTGTCGGGCCACGGATTCCGACGCCGCCCCCTTGGTCATCAACTCATGCATGACCTTGAGGGACTTGCCGGAAGTGGTTGGCCGTTGGGGCCGAGGAGGAACGGATCCTCTGCCACGTTTAGTCCGGGCCAGACGCTACGTCATCACCCGTCTCTTGGGCTCAGCCCTCTCCTCATCGTTCATATCTGCCTCGTCCCTTGATACAGTTACCTGCACATCAACACAATCGCGAGAGCGTGAAACAACTTGCAAGGACTAAGGCGAATGCCGGTCAGGGGAACCAGAGGTCGAAGAAGGGGTCTCATCCCGGGGACTTTCACTGGGAGTGGTGGGCTCCACCCTCCTACTGGTCGTGACCTAGGCAAGTCTTCTCCTCTTCTTCCTCTCGCCGGCAGGAAGCTCGAACTCAATCAGATTGTCCA
>JBBYHH010203644.1:0-13468 GCA_038382905.1 Daphne laureola | reverse complement strand
ATGGAAATGGAACATGAAAAAGTTTAGGGGTTCAAATGACAAAAAAAAGTATAAAATGAAACATTAAAGTTTAATTTGAAATAGAAAAATCAAATATGTAAAAAAAAAAAAAGGGAATTGCATAAACGTGACAAAAAAAAAAGTCCAATGAAGTTTTAAGATATATATATATATATATATATATATTATTTTTTAAGAAGAAGAAATAATTCTGGAAAAAAAAAGACAATAAAATAAAAAATAAAAAATAGAGAATAAGAAATGAGTGAGCATAATGCACATGTGTAGTAAGGGATAAAAACTCATCAATGAATAGTTCAAAACTTGCCAACAAATGTATATATGTATAATAATAGGGGGCTTCAAACTTCAAAGGTGGGAGAAAAAAAAATCATCAAATTTGTGATAAAATTCATGGTGAACAACATTTTTTTTCACCTCCAAAATTCATTTTCCGCTCATTTTTGTTTTCATCTTTCCATATCTTCTCTATTTTTTTCTCTACTGCATTTCTTCTTCCTTCAGCCCACCTCCGGCGAGTTGAATCCGGCCTCCGGCGAGTCGAATCCTTCAGCCCACCTCCGGCGAGTCGAATCCTTTAGCCTGATCGGTTTCTCACACCCACCACCAAGGAAAACAGAAGATAACAAATCATCTTCTCTGTTTCTCACACCCACCACCAAGTAGAACAACAGAGCTCTGATCGGTTCATGCCCAGTGGGAGGTTGGGGACAAATCCGGCCTCCAACGAGTCTAATCCTTCAGCCCATCTCCGGCGAGTCGAATCCGGCGTATGGCGATTCGAATCCTTCAACCCACCTCCTGTTGTTCTGGAGATCGAAGCAGAACCAGGAGAATGGAATCGATCTCGAATCCTCTCCATCCAGCCTCAGTCGCGACATGCTCGACGCCGGCCTCACCAGCTCACCGTCGCCTCCGTTCTCTGTCATCGCCGATCGCCAAAGGAGCAGAACCAGCTCGCCGTCGCCTCAGTCCTCCGTCCTCCGTCCTCTGTCACGCCTCGCCTTGCTCCGCAGTCGGCTCCAGCTTCACCTCGCCACCTCCGGCCAAACACCTGAAGAACGAAGACGCAGAATCGGATAAAAAAAATCACGATGAGTTTTTTTTTTCACACTTCTCGTTTTCACGAGAGGTCCGAAAACTTTTCGGTGAAAAACTCACCTAAATCATGGTGAAATTTTTGAGTGAAAAAAAAAATCACCAATAAATACCCATGATTGAAATCCCCTATTTAGAAGTTGTATTATGTTGAAATCGGTTATGGGATCATTGCTCCTTGTGAGAGTTATGAAAGCACTTGAGAGCATTAAGAATAAATTCTTCTGGGGAGAGGGAACCGGGTGGAAAATGAAATTTCATGGGTGTCTTAAGATTGTTTGTTAAGTTTCAAAGAGGTGGGGGGTCTAGGGGTAGGTAGTCCCGCGACAAAAAAAATAGAGCGTTACTTAAAAAATGGTGGTGACAGTTTAAGATGAAATCAGAAGTTTTATGGGTTCAGGTAGTAAAAAGACATTTATGGAGAGAAAGGAGGTTATCTATGAAGGAGGGTTGAGTTTGGAAAGACATCATAAAAATAGGGAGAGAGTTAGATGAGTGAGGAGTTCAATTTTCTAAATCTTTTTAGGTGGGAGACGGAACACATTCTCTTTTGGAAAGATATTTGAGTAGGTTCTTTTCTTTTAGAAATTGTTTTTCCTAGTTTAGCAAGGTTGGAGCAAATTTTGTTTGTACATTAGCTGACGGGTGGGTGGAGGGATGTGAAGTTGGATGCCGAGTTGGAAAAGGAGTCCAAGGGGTAGAGAAGAGGAGGTCTCATCACCTAGTTCCACCCTTGATCCGATTCAGTGGTTGCCTTTTCTGTGGCTTTCGAATCATTGGAACAATTTTCATTGCAACTGAGTGGATTGGATAATAAATCCACTTGCTGCAATGAGTTATTGTTCATAGCACTATTATTTCTTTCTCATTTGTCTCGCAGGTTCAAGTGCTTTTGCAACAAGGTGGAGTGACATATAACCACTTGTTACAATCTGCTATTGTTTCATGCTTTTTTTTTGTTGCTCTTATATGTTTTCTCTTGTACGATTTCCTTCCCTTCCTTGGATAGGGCCGTCAAACCATTGGTCTTTAAAGGCGAGGGCACTGGGATATGATTCAATGGCAATAAGTTTGATTTTGTCTTCTTCGGTGGGTTGGTCTCTAGAATTTGTCTATGCCGATGAATTTTGCTTCGGAGATGGCGTGGACGAGAAGCGCGAAGGATTTCTAGTAGTTCATGCCACAACTAAAGATACGTATAGTTTAGATTCTTTCCTGGACATGCTCAATTCTTACACACTAGTTAAAATGCGCGTATAAATGGTATGGGTTCTCCAATTAGGGAGTTTGTGATGATGAAACAAGTTGGGATTGTTCCCTCCAACCTTGTAATTATGAACCCTAATGGGATTCTCCAATTCATGCACCCTATTTATTTATAATGTTTTCATAAAGCTTAAAAATGGGATTTGCAGCTCAAGAGCTCAAGGTTTTTGTGGCAAGGAGAATGTTCTCCATAGGTAGCTATTTCATGTCATGCGGTCATTATTTTCATAACCTGAAAGCACGAACTAGGTAAAGAAAAAGTTTGCAAGGTCATTGTAAACACAATTAGATCAAACATACCTTACCCTAAGATCAGACCTTTTTCTTTGTTAGTTCACATTGCTAGTTATAAAGTTTTTCCATTTCCGCCTCCGTAATGTGTGGATAATGATGAATAAGGTAACTAGGCGATTATAAAAAATTATAGAAGAGGTTCATGCAAATATAAAACCATAGTTTATGAACTCTCACTCTGTGGTGGTCTAGGATAGTAGAAAGTAGTGAAACCTGATGACACAACAACATATCACATTTGTGGAGATTTAAGTGTAAATATTATCTTAGAAAATCAATTTTAGGATTAACATGTCAGTTTAGTAAATGTTAGGGGTTGAGTTGCTTAAGTTTAACCAAACAACAAATTACAGTCGTCGCTATGGCTTCTTCTCTCTCGCGTCAATCATCGGTTGCGCATGCTTCCTCTTGGATCTAGCCGCCGCCACAAGTGGATCTCAGGTTGCCCGGGGCTTTGCCCTCATTTTTCTATGCGACTTGTTTCACACTTTCATCAGGTTTCCTTTTCTCGCCGCCTTGGGCATCCGTCTACTCTGCCGGTAGTCTACTCTGCCGGTAGTCTCCAGTGGCAGCATGGCAGGGATGTTGTCGCTTCCAGTCGGCGATTTTGATGCAAGGGCCCAAGGGTTTTCACCGGAATACGGCCATCGTCGCTTGTCCATGACTTCTCGCCCGAGCCTCTAGTCTAGTGTCGGACTGAAACTTTTGCTCTGGTCTGGTTCCCCAACAACTTGAGGTTCGGGAATTGGGTTCCGTTTGGCTCTCTGTTTGGCCGTTTGTTGCTCTGGCGACACTGGATTCGGATTTTACTGGGTCGTACGTGACCTGTACTGTTGGTTTGTTTTGTGTCTTTTGTACGCCCTCGTTCCGCATGCTGGCATGGAGATGAAGGATGTTGGTAAGGTGGGGTGTGTGACTTTTCAGTCACCGGTAGGACTGAGTGGAGTTGTGTCATGCCGATAAATGAGGTTTTTGTGTAGGCTGTTTAGGATTTGGATCTTTGTGGGCAACTAAAATCCATGTTATGAGGATTTAATTGATCCCTGTGCTTTTGTCTGGAGTAGGTATCATACTCGCTCCATCATGATAGTTTCTTTCTGGTGTGGAAAAGACCTGCTAGGCGATTGAGAAAACACCACACTGATGAAGTTTGTGTCATGTCAACATCTGAACCATTTTCCATATTCCATCATCTCGAGGCACGCAGATTAAGCAATGAAGGTGTTTTAGCTAGTGTCTTTGCTAGTTGTTTGACTTTGAACTTTTGCATTTATCTCCTTTTAGTACTTAGTTTGTCTGATGCGAGGACTTCTGTTGCAGTGTGTTTATTTCCGTTATGCTCGACCCTTTATGTTCTCTATGGGCGTTAGCCATTTGTTAATTTTATGCCTTTACTCTCCTAAAAAAAATAAAGATAATTTTAATGTTGTGTGCAGCTTTTTGCTGCTATGAAATATGGTCCTGAATGAGTTTCAGGTAATCGACATGTTCAGCGGACCTAGGTCCCCTACCGAGCCTTTGTAACGCCACGTGTGATTGTCTTTTTTTAGGTTACTTCTTTTCCCACAATCCAATCCACTCCTCTCACTAATCACATATATTTTGGACTCTTTCTCTTTAAAAAAAAAAAACCCGAACGTAAACCGAAATCAGCTCAATGTGAAGTAACGTGAAACCCGAATGATCCTAACTCGGACACAACATGACCCGAAAGCAGCTCAATACAAAACAGTCAGAAACCCGAACCTAACTAAATGTATGGTCTTTCACTATCTTAATTACATTTTACTCCCTCAATCTTTTCTACTTTACTTTAAGCACCCAAGCTTTTCCAAATCACCGAGCAACTGTTTTTTACTTCATCAATAGTTTCATCTTTGCTCGATTTTCGAGTAAATTGCACCATATATACCTAAATTATATCTTATATTGTAAATCTATACCCGAATAAAATTTTATTGTAAAAATGACTCTAAAGTATGAGTATGTTGTAAATCTATACATGCGATTTAACATTGTTAAAACTTAACGAAAATTTCAGTTAAAATGCTCAAACCGACACCGAGAGTTTTTGAAATATATAATTTTATATTTTGAGCCATTATTCTTAATTACTTTAGTAATATTTCAAAAAAACTTTCCAAATCAATAATAGCAATTACAGAATAGTCTAAAATATCAAATATGAATAAAGTGTTTAAAACAATATCAATAATAATACTTGTACTTAAATTTACCATTTTTATTACAAAAAATAGTAATTATCAAAATAAAATGTAAGAATGAATAATACTAATACTAATTTTCTAAAAAAATCTATCATTGTGGAAGATTTGTAAATTACCTAAATAATTTAATAGGTATTGTAGATTTTTTAGAAGAATAACTATTAATTCTTACATTGATAATCACTATTTTTCTCGCAAAAAAAAATGATTTAAAAAAAAATATTATTATTGATATAATTATAAACTTTTGTTTTCATTTAATATTTTTTGGAGTCAATCTATAATTTGTATTCATGATTTGGAAAGATTATTTAAAATAATATATATATAATTAAAAATAATGATTCAAAAAATAAAATTATAAAGTTAGATGGATGTTTAACAAATTTTAAAAACTATGAGTGTCAATTTAAATATTTTAATCATAATTTTTATTATATTTTAATAAAAATTAACTACAATACTTTAAAATTATTTTTATAATAAAATTTTATTGGCAGTTAAGGTATGGAGGGGTTTTTGATTGAAGCAGCAGTCAGTAAATAGTATTATGTGCGGATGAATTTGGTACTGGTGGTTTTCATCCTTACACTCTTCTTCTGTGCTTCGACTAACAGGTGCTCCTTTCATTCTTTTCTCTCGATTCATTTACTTTCATATCAATATCTTGCCTTTCTAATTCTATACTTTCATTATTAAAATTCTGTGAAGCTGTTTATGCGGTACCCTATAAAATTTTCTGAAAGCAGATCCATTCTGGGCCATTGTTAAGTGAAGAAGATGGTGTTTTTGTTGATTCACAAAAGTTTGGGTGCTTATTGTTGATCCATTATTTACCGTACGCAATTCAAACAATACTTTCGTCCACGACTCTTCCCCCCCAGTTCCAGCTTATATCTCGTCTGCCACTTCAAAAGCTCAAAACTTTCACACAAATTTCTTCTCTTTTTGTTTTTTATGTCCCCGATTAACAATTAAAGTATACAACTTTTTTCGCCCCAATGCGATTTCCCCACCCAGAAAAACAGGAACTACATCGAGAAAGCTACACAGCGCGATGATTCGTTCGCTCCAAATCCTTTTTCGCCATTAGGGTTTCAATCCCCAAACTCTCCAGTACTTTATTCTCCAGCATTGCCCTCGTATGCATCGGATCTTGCCCGGCTCATCTTCCCTTAACGATCCGGTTCCGATCAGGTATCATCAGGACAATGACGGCGGCGCCGGCTGTGTCGGCCTCAGGATCGGAGCCGTCGAAGGACTCATCGGGATTTAATCTCCGGGTTCGCGCTACTCCTTGACACTACTAGCATTCTCTTTTTACTCTTGTTATTTCTAGTGATGTGTTTATAGGTTAGCATCTGAACTGCCAGCTGCATTGTGGTTAATGGAGCAAGTTTTATCCGGACCTTTTGGTTTTGGTGCTTCTATACTTGTTTCATCCTTTTCTTTTGGAAATTTGAAGGCCTACCATTCAGCTAGAAGATGATAGTTCATTTTGTTTTTCCTTCAAATTTTCCAAAATTGAAACTTTAGCACTAATGACTAATTGAAAATTCTATGAGTTTATATTTTCTTGACGTTTTAAGATGAAAATATGCAGGAAAGGAGTGCTACTGCTAAAGATGTTTTATTAATTATTGAATCTCTAAAGAAGCAAGTTCTAGCTGACAGATGTGTTTATGTAAAGGTTTGTTGCTCGGTTCAGTGCTCTTTAACTGATATATTTGATTATTCTCAATTGATCCTCACCTTGTAACTCATCAGTAAATTTCTTTGTCTGTACATTCAGAAACGGTTGGAAGAAAACAGGCAAAAGTTAGTTGGTGTTACAAATCAACTCTATAACCTGTCAAAGGAAAGAAGTGGTTCGGTTGTCAATCCCAGTAGTGCTGCTGATTTGTTAACAAAAAGACAAATAGATGCCCTCGCTATGCACCAGAGTATTGAAGCTACGAATGGTGATAAGGAGGGTCATAGCTCTCAAGAAGCTTCAACAGCAGTTCTCATGGGATGTAGTATTCCAGTGAAGAATGCTGTTCGTCCCACCAAACTCACTGAAATGAGAAGATTACCACCTTACACGACTTGGATATTCTTAGACAGGTTTTTTTTTATTCTTTTTGCCATTTCTTATGTAGGTCCGAGATTGCACTAATGCTCTCATATTAAATCAAATTCTATTCAGATTACCAGGTTATTTTGCTTCATGTTACCAATTTTTTTTCTCTCCCTTTAGTAAAATTTGCGACTTTTGGGTACAGAAACCAAAGAATGACAGAGGATCAATCTGTGGTTGGTCGAAGGAGAATATATTATGATCAGAATGGTGGTGAAGCGCTTATATGCAGTGACAGTGAGGAGGAAGCCATTGATGAAGAAGAGGAAAAGAAAGAATATGCAGAATCTGAAGACTATATTCTGCGGTTGGTGCATCTGAACAATTAATGTGATCACTCATCATTTTTTGTTTACCGTCTTTTTTTTTTTATCAATCACATCACATCTGCAACGTCTGAAATTTTGCTTGTTGTTCACCTTTTTATTCTACTCTTATTTTTTTGTGGGGTTTATTCTTAAGAATATTATATGAGTCCTGTTCAAAGTATGGCATGGCTTTCTTGTATCACACTAAATTTGTTCTGCTAATGAGTGCTTATTTTTCATAATTATTGGCTGTCAGCATGACCATCAGTGAAGCTGGTTTATCAGATACTGTGCTTGAATCACTCGCGCAATGGCTTTCTAGGAGCCCTGATGAAGTGAAGGTATGAAAATTCGTGGGAAAATTTTCCAGATCTTTGTTTCTTACATCCTCTCAAATGAAGATATTTTCTTCTCTCTACAAGTTATTTTATTGCACTTTATGCTCAATATCACTTTATCATAGTTTTAACTTTTTGTCTAGCAGTTTCCCATTTGCTTTCTGCTGGCTTTACAGAGATATGAATACCATCGAACATCTTATACAGGCAAGATATGAAAATATAATCAAAGAAGAAAAGGAAGCTGGAGCATCTGGCAACAGGGATGCTGAAGCACGCAATTGGAGTTCCTTTCTTGAGAAAGATGTTGAAGCTGCTCTAGACTCTTTTGACAATTTATTCTGTCGCCGCTGTTTGGTTAGTATTAATTTACAACTGCTTTGTTCTCTGCGTTGCTTCCTTGTCATTTTCTTCCAATCTCTTTTAACACTACTGTTTTGCTAGGTATTTGATTGCAGATTGCATGGGTGTTCACAGGATCTTATATTTCCAGTAAGTTCTTGACCCTAAAGATGAAAAGTTGGCCAAATATTGGAGGGCGTCATTCTTATTTTTTTTTCAACAAGTAATCTGTCAGGCTGAGAAACAATCGCCATGGAATCAACCCAATGAAGAAAATGTACCATGTGGTCCTCACTGTTACAGATCGGTATTAGTTGAGCATTGAGATTTTATTTCCAGTTTTTTCACCTTTAACCACAGCAAGCTTGGTACTTATATTTTCTGTTTATTCACGTTCTCATTCTCAGGTGCTAAAATCCAAAAAGTTTACCACGGTGAGTTCAAACATGTGCCGTGACATAGAAGAAAAGTCCAACTCTTCATCTGATAGTGTGGAGGCCCAGGCGTCATCTAAGAAAAAGTCTGGGTCATCTGGCCTAAAGAACAAGTCTTCCCCAAGTGAAAGTGCTTCGTCAAACGGAAAAAGTATTTCACAGAGCAGCGACTCAGAGGTTGGACCTGGACAGGAAGAATCAACCGTGGTTTCCAAGTTATTACCGTCAGAGAGTAAAAGTGCTGGTAAATCTGTAATTAACAAGAGGAATAGCAAGCGAGTTGCTGAACGTGTTCTACTCAGCATTCGCAAAAGGCAGAAAAGAATAACTTCTGATTCTGATTCGGCCCTGAGTGGAAGTGTTTCACCTGATGATGCAAGCCATAAATCCAATTTGCGGAAGGAAAATGAAAACGCTGCCACTTCTTCTCTGCAGATTATAAAGCCTGCAGGTAGGGGAAGGCCTAGGAAGAAGGTGGGACCGGTTCCAAGTGATCCTCATGGTAGCTTAGGGAAGGAGACAACCACTGAGCTTCCAGTAGTGAAGCATGCCTGGAAAAAAGACGAGAATGTAGATCAAAACAAACTTAAACAAGAGATAAGTGATGATAAATCCTGGAAAGCTCTTGAGAAAAGCCTTCTTGAGAAGGGAGTGGAGATTTTTGGGCGAAATAGGTTAGTGACTGAGTCATCTGCATTCCATTATAATTGTTCATTTGATTTTTGTCAGTCAGCCCAATGATGAAGTTCAGTTCATCAAGCTTCTGGTTATTAGACAAGAATCCTATAGGAATAATATTATAACAACCAAGCTTTGACTGCACAAATCTTCTGTTTTGGGTGTCAAGTGCTCCTACTTTAAACGTTTACAATCCTGCCTTTCCTCTTCAAAAGGGGCAATGTCAAGCTCAGTAATATATAGTCATATATTATGACGAGTAATTTCACTTATACCTATACTGTGCAGCCATGATTTTGTAGACAAATATGCTGCACGTGTTCACGAATTTTGCTGCACGCATCCATCTACGATAAGTTGTTCTAAAAGCTTTCATGTTCAATTTTGGTTTGTTGATTCAGAATATCATTACCTGTTTTCCTCAATCTTGACCTAACATTATTGAACTGCAATGTTAAATACTAGCTCCAGTTCCCACCATGATCAGCATAATCTTATTAGGTATACTGAGATTTATCAAATCAAGTTTTTGGAAGTTTAATTTCCAGTGTCCTGCCTCATATCTTTCGATTCGACTCAGTACTCAAGTTTCATATATTCTGAGCCTTGTTTTCTTACCACATTGTTTTAATTGGTTGTTATGTGTTGCCAAACAAAAAAAAGGCTGTAATTTGCAGTTGTCAGGTATCCTATGTATGTTTTAGAATTATCTCCTCTTTATTAATCCAATATCTGTTTACAATGTGCTTTTTGACATGCAGTTGTTTGATAGCCAGAAATCTTCTCAACGGTTTAAAGACTTGTTTGGAAGTTTTTCAGTATATAACTAACTCAGAGAAAAAACGATTTGGGCAAGCTCCTGATTCTCTTCTGGAAGGCTATTCAAAATTTGAGAATGGAAATGTGGTTAGTTTTACTTTTACTCTTATTATTTTAGAAAAATTTCACAAATTGTTCAACGCATTTCTCCTAAAAGGAGCCCCACATTTATTTTCCTTTTACCGTTTTTAAGTTTGAAATGAATTTTAACTCTCAGGGTAATGAAGTAAGGCGTAGATCAAGATTTTTACGTAGAAGGGGTAAAGTTCGTCGCTTGAAATATACATGGAAATCTGCGGCCTATCATTCAATTAGAAAACGTATAACTGAGAGGAAAGATCAACCGTGTCGTCAATATAATCCATGTGGTTGCCCAACAGCCTGTGGAAAGCAGTGTCCTTGCCTGTTAAATGGCACTTGCTGCGAGAAGTATTGTGGGTGAGCTGGGTTCCTGTCTCCCCCGTTTTTAAATCTGTGCTTGCGCTTGCATATTTTGTGCAGCCCAGAATACAGAAAGGATCACTGCTGTAGCATGTGAAAGTGATGCAGCTTGATGCGTACATATACCTTAATATTTCATAATAAAATTGACCTGTTCATCTAGGTGTCCTAAAAGTTGCAAAAATCGGTTTAGAGGTTGCCATTGTGCTAAAAGTCAATGTAGAAGCCGTCAGTGTCCATGCTTTGCCGCAGACAGAGAATGCGATCCAGATGTCTGTAGGAACTGTTGGGTCAGGTGATCTTAACTTTTTTAACATGCTTCATTTATGTTTGTGAGATTCTATAAAATGATCGCTGGGTCGGCCATGTTTATGGACATACTTTTATGGCTTTACAGCTGTGGTGATGGTAATGGCACATTGGGGGTTCCTCCTCAAAGAGGTGATAATTATGAGTGCAGAAACATGAAGCTTCTTCTCAAACAACAGCAAAGGGTAACTAGCTAACTTCATATTTCTCATTTATTTACTCCCTCGCTTTAAATGTATTACATTTTTTTCTTGCCGTATGATTAGTGGTGAACTACTTTGAATTATCTTTTGCTTTATTGTTATCCTTGTTTTAGATGAATAGATCAGTACGAGCTTCTAATATGTTGGTTTTAAAAGCTATCAAGCATTTTGTTGGTTTTTGAAACTTTTTGAAATGTAGGGAGTTACATTGAGCTCCTATCGTTTTTGCTTGCCATTACATGACTCCCTTCGTTCCACTAAAACCGTTACTCCCTTTGTTCCACTAAAACTGCTACTTATTCTTCACTGGAAAGTCTGATGAAATTGCTACAATTCGCTTTTTAGTAACCTTTCACACATTAGTTTATCATGTTCACTTAATTCCAATTAGTTTTCCATCATCTCCACACAACTCCCAGTAAAGTTCTCTTCTCTATTACTTCTACACAATCTTTATCAATTTCACGAAATTAAATTGTATTAGTATTTTTTTGAAGGACATAAATGGAAAATTGTGAACATTTTTTTCTTCTTTTGTTTTTCGTTTTTCCATTGAAAGTGAACATTTTCTACACATCATAAACTTTGTATAAACAGAAGTGTAGCAATATTAGTGGAACAAAGAGTATTAGCTTACAGTGTCAATTGTTTGTTTGTAATCTTATTTAGTTTCTTCGATTTTCCGGCTAGTCATTTGAGCAAGTATTATGATGCTTTAAAAAATTGATGGTGATTAATTTTATAATAAAAGTTGTGCATAAGGACTTTTTGTGATCAATATAGCCATATAGGTAGTAGAATAAGTTAAAAAATATGGCATCTATTCCATTTTTTTTTTAATATTTCTTTTTGCATGAAGATTAAGAAATAATGAATCTTTTATTTCACCTTTTTCTCTTTAAAAAGTTTGTCTGAAGATTGTTGGAGCTATAAAGTTATTGTGTAGAATTCATTGAAATTGAGTATAATTAATCTGTTGTGTATAATTGATGGAACATAACTGAAACTAGGATAATATGGTAAAATATCCAGTAAAAGATTACTAGAAATTGAGATATTTTAATAGTTTTGGGATGACCTGAAAGAGAATGCATTTAATTTGTCTCGCAAGGAGGGAGTATATCATAGGGGTTCTATTGGATCAATTCTTTTTTATTTTTCTTTTTAATGGATATCTAGGGTTCATCTTTAATATATAGCTTAGGCTCTGTTCGCAAAACTTAGCTTTTCATAGATCATGATATCCCAAACCAAGAAAAAACCCCACACCACCCCTAAACTTAAATAAACCAACCCTTCTACCCCAAAACTTTGTTTACTGCTTAAAATTACCCTCGTCCCTACCAGACCCAGCCTATCTCCTCCTTGATTCCGATGACTCCACCTTCCCTAGACCACATCGCCTCCACCCACCCTCTATCGGCGGCTCGAATGCACTCCCCACCTTGAACACCGCCCTCCTTCGTCCAAACTTGCCCTTCCCGGTCCGCAAAGATACACCACCCTCATTGCCCGCTGTTGCACCGCCCACACAATTACTACCTTGATCGGCCTAACACAACCAGAAAGAGTTGCTTAGAACGATGGCTCAGAAGTATAGGTGATGATTGGGTCAGAGGAGGAGATGACGAACAATTACTGGTGATTGGAAATCGCCACCCGCTTGTCCACCACCGTTGCCATAGATCTATTTCAAGAGCTTTGCTCTCGATTACTACGGTGGCCAGAAAGTTGTAATTATATTAGGCGTTTCAGGGTTCGAACGCTCGTCTCCACTGCCGTGATGAAATAAAAAAAAAAATTATGGACTTTGAAATCGATTTAATCAAGAAGAAGAACCCAAATTACCAGAATCCTTCCACTTCTGTGAGTGTTACCGACTCTGCTCTATGATCGGTTGAGGATCAATCTTTGAGCATCAAAGGAACATCATCGGCGCGGTGTTCGCCTTGGAGATCTCTTGATTCGTCGTCGGCGCGGTGTTCGCGGTCAAGTCTCCTTTTAAAATTATACTGCGTACTAGTTTGTAGCCAGTCGCGCGTTGCTGCTGGTTTGGAATTATATTTAAAAAATCAATGGTTAATTGGAGTGTTTTATTTGTGAAAGTTTTTTGCAAAAAATAAGTGCATTTTACAAATTTTTATGACTCATGCGATGAAGAATTGAGGGAAAAAATTTACTTGATAAATTATTGTTAATTTCTTTTGTGAAGAATAGTCCATTAGTTTCAATCTATATTGTTAAATATGTGCATGAAAACCAAACACATTAAATCAACATGTCCACAAATTGTTTGGAAAAAGTAACTAAAAATGTTACGAAGTAGATTTTTTTTTTAAATGTTTGAAATTTGCATGTTTTTAATTTTTTGAGAAAAATGGAGTATAATAGTATGCGAAATAATAAATGCTCGAAGTTTGTGCGAAAGTAAGAAAAAGTCTTGTGGTGATAAAGGTGGGAAAAATAAACAAAAAGAGAAAAAGAGGAAATTATTAAGTGGTTATTAAGAAAAAATGAATACGCATTGATCTTGTAATACAAATAGTTTGATAGAAAATTTTGAGAGAATG
>JBBYHH010203534.1:735-13468 GCA_038382905.1 Daphne laureola | reverse complement strand
TGACCCGGGATTCACGGAACCTTGTAAAGATGTGTAATCCCATAGAAATGGACCCCAAATTAATTCCTGAAGTATGAGAATCGTTAGAAAATGTGTTCCTACATATTTAAAATCGAATCCCAGAAATTGCAGAATTTGCCCAGCGGGAAATTTTTCCCGGAAAATCACTGTTCATCGGGGGTGACTGTAACATTTATTCTTCTGAATTGAACTCACAACTAATTTTAGTTGTAGTGAGTAGGAGTACCAACTCATGAAACACTTGAGGTTGTTGTTCTTCGACCACGAGCACCTCCTCACATGCGACAGGATCTATTAATAGCCGGCGATGCTCGCATGAGTTCCCACTTTGGACTGCAAAAGACTTATGAGGAGGTGAAGAGAAACTTCTATTGGCCGTGGCTAAAGAAGGAGGTTATAAACCTTTGTGCATCTTGAACAACATGTAAAAAAGCTAAGTCTAAGTTGCAAGCTCTCGGGTTGTATACTTCTTCACCCTCTCATACTCTTCCTTGGATTTATATTAGCATGGATTTTATGAGTGGTTTGCCTAGGACATCTAATGGACATGATAACATATTTTTAGTTGTTCATATGTTCTCTAAGATGGCACACTTCATACCATGTAATAAAATGAATGATGCACAACATGTAGCTAACTTGTTCTTTAGGGAAGTTGTGAAATATAATGGATTGCCTCAGACCATTATTAGTGATAGGGACTCCAAATTCTTGTCTCTTTTTTGCAGGACTTTGTGGTCTAGATTAGGAGCTAAGTTCCTTTATTCAACATCTAGTCACCCATAAATGGATGGTCACGCCTATCTTGAGAACTTTGTTGAAAAACAACCTAAAGGAATGGGAAAAGATGCTTCCACATGTTTAGTTTGCATATAATAGGACCTATCACACCACTACTTCACTTAGTCCTTTTGAAGTTGTATATGGCTTTAATCCTCTTACACGTCTTGAGTTGGTTGAATTGCCCCATGATGACATGATTAAAATTGATGGTAGAAAAAAGGCTGAGAGGATGAGAGAGTTGCATGATAAAGTCCATAAACAACTTGTGAAAATGAATGATTTATATGCTAGGAAGGTGAATCATGGTAGGCGGGTGTGGACTTTCAATGAAGGGGATTGGGTTTGGTTGCATCTTAGGAAAGAAAGGTTCCCAGAATATAGGAAAAATAAGCTTACATATAGAGGAGATGGTCCTTTTAGGATTGTTAAGAAGATCAATGATAATGCATACATGCTTGACTTGTCTAGTGAGAAGTACAATGTGCATGCTACTTTCAATATTTGTGATATTTCTCGTTTTGTAGGTGACCTATAAGACGAGAATCTGAGGTCGGATTCCTTCAAAGAATGAGAGGATGATACAATCCTAGCAAAGTCAATTCATGAAGATGAAGATGGATATGCAAGTCATACAAGTCAAGCCTCGGGTGGACATGCCAAGGAAGGAAAGGGTAGTGGCACCACGCTCCAAGCCTCGGGTGCTAAGTGCATTTAACACCCGGCACCATCACCTTTGGTGCCAAGTGCTAGTACCCCTGGCCCATTGGTGTCACCCTCCTCCAAATTCATCAATGAAGTCCCTCAAGTGATATTTTATCCACTCCAAGGCTTGGGAGGACCCATGACAAGAGCTAGGGTAAAGAAAGCTAAAGAATGCCTTAGTCTCTTTATGGGTACCTTGGCGGCCAAGCAAGAGCAACAAGAGGAGCATCAAGTCTTCAAAATCAAGTTAGACATCCTTGGAAAGTAATTAGATGAATATAAAGTGGGATGCATCAAGTAAGGAACCATCTCATGGCTCAAGGACCCGATTGAAGCTCACTTTCAAGACTACTCCACACTTAGCCATTTTAAGGGCTCTTTGGACACCCAAAATCAAAGTGCTCCAAACATAGTCTAACGTATATTCATTGGATAGCCTATGAAGATAGGGAACCAATGCAACCAGTTTCATCCAATTTGGACTTCAAATGAAGCTTGAGGACCCAATTGAAGATTGCAAAAGTGTTACTATCAACAGTGGTCCCCTCCTCAAGAATGAAGCTAAAACCGATTAAGATGAAGACTAGAACATCTTGAACGGTTCATACCTCTTTGGGCTACCATCATACCACACTTTAAAGACAATTCAAATGTAATTTCATATTAGGACACTTATGGTAATGCTTAGCTAGCTAACTAGTTCAATTAGCTTAGTTAACTAGGGTTAGCACCTAAGTAAGGCTGAATTGCTTAAGTTAGTTCCTAACCTAGCATATGTTAGTCTTTTCCTTACAAGGCCAAATTGTGAAGGTTTACCCTAGGGTATACCCTTGGCCAAAAAACATGTTTTGAGCTAGAACTCGAATTTTAACAAGATTGAAGAAGCTTTGCTCTCTCTTGTTCATCTAGTGTTCTCCAACTATTCTCCACTATCTGGCCCCTAGGTTCAAAATTTTGGCCTACGAACTAAATCTCTATTGCTCCAACATATGATTGGATAGGTGCTAGATCCATCCCATCATTCCCAAGTTCAAAACAAACCCACAGATGCATCTTGGTATGGTTTGAGCCACATCTATCTCCTCTCATCCTTCCTCTTTAGATCCGGGTTGTATGAGCTTCCTAACACCATTATAGATTCATATTAGGTGAATATAGGTACCTCCTTCATGCATAACTATATCTCACACCTATCCTATAATTCCGCACGACCCCGAAATCAACCGTACTTTGTGTTTGTTGTCCCATCAAGCAAGGGATGCACCTCATCGACATCTTAATTTTCAAGAAGAGGAAATCAATGATCTTGTGGTTAATGGGAAGCAAGGCAACAATGGTAATGAGAATGGTGGCATTGAGGATGTTCTAAACAATGGCAACAATGGAAATGGAGGTCAAAACAATCAACCTAAGTTTTGGTAACTCTATTTTTTCAGAAAAATCTATTCACACCCTAAGTTTTAAACCTAGCATTTTACCCACACCTCTAACAATTATAAACTTAACACTTTTACCCAAAAGTTTGGTGATCCACCAATGGTGGAGCGGGTCATGGACATCCATTGTAGCTCCATGGAGTTCCCCCGATAAAAATATTATTTACAATATAGTCCTTAAACTTAAAAAAAATTACAAAATGGTCCTCTAACTTTTTCTCCCCAAGTCCGTTAAACTTAAAGGAAGACGGATGAAAAATTACCACGAATTGAAAAAAATATTTTAAAACGGGACCTCAATAGGACAAAAAGTTAAAATAAGATCCTAGTGGGATAATTATTATAGTTACAGGACTGTGGGTACACTTTACTCCATTTCTTTATCATATACAAATTAAGCCTAACTAGTTTTAGAATATAGAAACCTACCACTCTACTGGAAAAAGGAAATAACAAATTTCACTGTTCCTATCAAAAGAACGCTATAATTTCTTCCACAGTAAAGACTTCTCTCATTATCATGTGCTCTAACAAAACTAAATTGTGCTCTTAGAGATCAAAAAGGCCATTTGGATGTCAACTGTGCATATCAAACCTAGAAATATGATTGTTACCTATCAATTGACTTCATGAAGAGAGGAAACATTGAAAGTACATGATGATTATCAGTTGAAGAAACCATGAGACTTGCTGGAGAAATGCTCACTTGATAAGCTGCTACCACTTTCTTAAGCCGGATGTCAGCCTACTTTGTAACTGATCGTATAATTTTTATGGGTCCTCCATAAACAAGGAAGGTAGCAGAAGCACAATGTAGCAAATGGGTGATCCCACTTTTTCTACTTTATTTATGCTGCTGCTTTTGAATAACCATCAATTTTCCTCGGTGATCCCACCCATTCTGCCTTGCAATCACCGTCAAGGTCACCACCAGACCATCATACCACACCTTCAATTCATAGATCTATAGCCTAGAGCCTAGAGCCTAGAGGAACAACCAACCCTTTAAGTGATGCTTCTCCATCCTCGCCAATCTATATCGCGTGGATTCACATCATGTCGATTAACATAAGATTTTCATCAATCTAGCACGCATTGATCTCTATCAATTCACCTATGTCTGTGACACACTAGAGTCTTCCTCATCTTCCATATCCTCAAAAACGCCCACAAGATCGATTCACCAATATAGATCTGCACAACGAGAGGACACGAGGAAGAGAGGCTAAACGATGGATGCGTCGTTGGTTGGGTTTGATGAAGGAAGCGTAGGTGCGGGAAATTATGGGAAGGGAGTGGTGAAGGTCGAAGGGATGCAATCACAGGTGGGACGAGGGAGGGATGAAAGGTAGAGGCAAAGTTGGGGTAAGTTTATGAAAATAAAACTAGTAGGGTTAATTTGTATATTATTAAAAATGTTAGGGTTGAATTGAATATTAGAAATGAGCATTTACATAAATACCCTTTTTTTAATGGCAGTTCGATGGAAAATATAATGGAGAGACTTTAATAGGACAAAAACGTAACTTAAGGGATAAAAGTGATACAAAATCTTAAAACGAGACCCAAATATGATAATCATGTAACTTAAGGGACCATGAGCAGAGTTTACTCTTTTCTTTGGAGATCACAAAGTAAGATTAAAGAATAAAATCTGTTATTGAGACTAAATGATGGCCCAACCATAGCGTAGGGATGGTTGAGTATCAGAAAGAGTTTCCAGTGATGGCCCAAGTTGGTCGAGCAACAAAGAGAGTATTTTATGATAGCCTAGTGTTGACTATGCATGATAAAGAGTTCGAGCAATGGCTAGATTTTGAATATGAAATTTAATCTTAACCATCCATCTCTCATCACAAATATGTAACCTTAACTAAGAAGGGGAAAGACACAGAGGCGAGCAAAGAAAGAAAAAAGAGCATGAAGTATAACAGTTTTTTTAGAGAAGACCAATGAAGCACTCATTTCTTATTCATGGAGATCTAGGCTTGATCACTTCTTTGTACTTTTGAGACTCAGTCTAAGGCTTTCTTCATTTTTTAAGTAGATTACATTTCTAAACTCAATTTAACTAGTTCTTTTCTTTTATCTCTTTCTTTGGATTCTTGTCAACTCAAGTAATTCATCTTCACCATGAATGAGTTTTCCAATTACACTATATTTATGCATTTTATCATTTTGAGTAACTAATTCTCTATTATCACTTTGAAATTACTAAAGCTTGGATTATGGCTATGTGTTATTCTATTAATTAAACATTGTTTGGTGATTTATGTTTTTTATTTCTCTGAGTTCATTGGTTACATACATTGATATAAGGTTATTGTTGGTATGATTAGACTTAAATGTAAACTAATTATGTTAGATCATAATGGGTATCATGTCTTCATTTATTAGTGAATCATTTATTTTTTCTTTACCTAGCAACGTCACTCTCTCTGCTAGGGATTCTCGTGGAGGGTCTCCATCTCGTTCATGATCTTATGGTCTCCACCAACTCCAAGCACCACTCCGTATGGGCTAGTTTGGCATGGTGAGCTTCGTCCAATCTTCCTCGCTTCACTCGCACAGTAAACCCAGGCTGCGGTTGTACGACTTGCTCTCCATACTACTAGAGCCTTTTCATCACCACGATTATGGATTATTTGGATGGGTTTTTGGCATTACTCGCTCTCTCTAAGGAGGAGGATGATGTCGTCTGCATCTTGATAGCCCATCAACTGCCTTCTGTCAAAGCATACGTCACTGCCAAGGTTCTTCTCATTCATCCAATTAAATCCAATACCCTAACTCATTCTCTCTGTGCGGAATGGCGTGAGCGCATCAAGTTCTCTCTACTTCCAACAGATACAAGCAGCCATGAAAATTTATTTTTTCTCAATTTGGAAGATAAGAATCAGGTGGATAGGATTCTGGAGAAGGCTCCATGGTCATTCTACAATCAATTGATTGTGTTCCAGGAGGTGTTTGGTTCGGACTCATCTGATTGGTGAGGTGAAGGAGGTTCAGTGTCAGGGGGCTCATTTCTTATGCGAGTCTTAGATAGATAATACCAAAGCTCTGTATCCAGTTGTTCGTGTTGTTTTGGGAGATTCTTTATTGAAAGAGTTGTTCATGCTCTAGATGAGTGGCTTCTAGAGTTTTATAACATATGCGATTGTCTGACCCATGTGGAAAGGGTGTCTTTGAAGATGGTAGAGGGTGCTCCACAATATAGGGGTTGGCTGCTTTTTCATAATGGCGGGTGGGATCACCAAACACTGTCCTGGGCCCCTAAAAAGGTAACGTAGAAGAACCTAATATGCGGGTGTCTGACCTGCATTCTCCTTTTTCGGCCCTAGTAGTTCCTCCTGGCTTTGACATAAGCAATGCCAAGGCTAGTTCCTTGACGACTCTTATTCTTCCAGTCCCTGTGGAGGTTCATGATGGGGGCTCAGGTTTGTATGTTTAGATGGATGTTGTGGGTTTGGAAGTGGGTGAGCTTCCACTAGTGGTTCATTACATCTCAGACACCGCTGTCTTTCTCTCTTCTAGTTCCACCAGTAGAGTCTTCACTCTCTGTAGGAGTGAAACTTTGTAAGTCTACCCCGCTACAGTCTAAGACAGATATCTTGCTCAGAATGATCAAATGCTTGAGTACAGGAAAGGGTGAGCTAGCAAGCTCTAGGAGAGGGAAGAAGAAGTTGTACCTCACCAAGGAGGTTGATGTTGTGTTGTCTGGTATTCTGGTAGGGTTGACCAAGAACTCACCCTACCCGGAGAAATGATGATGTTGTCCGCAAGCTGCTGGGGATTTAGATCTTCATGGGTGGCACAAATCCTCTTTTGAGGTATGAATTAATCACACTGCTATGTGTTTCTACTTGTTGTAGGTTCCTGACCAACTCAGGTGTGATAACTAGTCTCACGTCTAGAGATGATCTGTTAATTTTATGAAGGAGCATACCACTATTGGAAAGGGAATTCCCCAGGCTTTCTGAGCATTTTTTACACCCTCTCATCTCATGGCATGAAGATTCAGCAGCCGAGATGCTCTGTTTTGTGGTTTCTTTTATGATAATTGCCTTGTGCTTGATTGTTTGCTACTTTATCTTCTTCTACGTGAGATGCTTGGTTTTTTCCATTTTTGGTTTATTGTATTTCCTTCAAAACTTTCACATTAGTTTATGCTGTTTACATACTAGTTTAATAATATGAACCTTTTCCCCCTAAAAAAAATTATGTTAGATAATAGATACATGCATGCAAGGTTGGTAATAGGGCCACCAAATTTACATTTTTTATGACTCGAAAGTTACATTTCATCAGTCCTTATCACTTTAAATTTTTCTTTTCAAATAGTTATATGCTTTATTACCTCTCGGTCCTCTAAATTATGTTGATTCACTCACTTATGTATCTTGACTATAAAATGGTTCAACTCAGTCCATCAACTATGTAAGTTCAAGCACTTTGGTCCCTCGACTTGGTAACTCGCTTAACAAGATTGTAATGACATTAGCTTTTTGACAGAAGAGTGACCTGTTTGTAAAAAATTTAAAGCATTGGGTTGTAACTATAAAGAATACAAACTTTAAGGGGCCGTAGTGCCCAACCTTCCTCCTCTATCTAGCACGGCCTGCCAGAACACCCTAATTATGGGTATCTACACCACAACCGCTTATAATAGCACCAATGCAGCTAGTTGTGCTCTAGAGTTTCCTGATGGTCCGCGAGGATATTTATGGCATCAGCTTCTCTTGTCGTCACCACACCAGCCCTCCATGCCACCACCAATATCGAGAATCATCACTAGGATGGATAGGCAATGAAATGGACCAAGCACTTCCGCCTAGCATCTCAACTGATTATGCAATGATCAGATGTCAGTTATGTTGGAGACACTGATGGTTCCTCCTTTTCCGTCATCCTCAACCCACCACATAACCTAAAACCATCACTTTTGGGATATAAATCCACTCTAAAGGTTCCTCTAAGTATAGAGCAAGAACTGAATCATTGCTTACTTGGTTTCAGTTTCTATTATGATTCATATATTTCTCTCATGGCTTTTGACTATTAATTAGAAGCTTGGCTTGGCTGGGGCGTTGAGGCCTACCGTGCTGTCTATTATCTGCCTAATTTTGGGCAGTATGTTTTGGAGAGAAGTAGTAAAACTCAAAGTGGGGATGACAAGTCTTCTCTAATCAAATTCTCTAAGAAATAACCTTAGCCAAGAAGTTCAACTGTACAAGAAATTATAGAGCATGAAAAGGGTAATTTTCTACCATCTTTATCAAAGAACTAAGTCCTAAATCTAGTTGACCTCACTCTTTGGTTCAAAATCTAAGGCATGATTTCTGGAATTGGAAAAGCACGACCTATTTATTGGCAAGGTCAATTAGCATGGATTGCCTAATTGTTTTGCATTGTTCTATGGTTAAGGTGACTTCTCAGCTACTTGACGGAGCCTCATTCGAAAGTTCACATGGTTCAGTCTCTCTATGATGAAGAAAAAGAGAGGAGATCAAATTTTTTTTGATAAACGACATAATTCTGAGTAATGAATCACATTCTAGACAGGCACAAAGAACTGATCAGCAACCTAAGAGTTCTAACAATTTCAATAGGAAAGCATGGACTATTCTCAATTCTTTCCTTCAAGAACCTCTTTCTTGTAATCAACTTGTCTTTGTCATCCGGTAAAAGAAAATTCCCTCTCCTTTCCTTTTATTGTTTAGTTTTCTTTTTTGATCAACATAAATGGTAATCTTCTTACTTCACAGCCTCAACATCAATAGGTGTGAGATGACGGTATCATTTTGCATTGGATTTATCATCTTCACGAAAAGGCATGCAGTGGTTATGCTAGTTGCTGATTTATCTCCCTTGCTCACTTTCTCAGAAACCAAGAGGTTTGGAAGGCAGGTGGGCTAGGGAGTGGCTAAAGTCAATGAAAGGATTGGTTTTTGGTAAATTTAATAAATATTGGGTAATTATGATAGATTCTGAAATTTTAGGGACTTGATAAGTAACTTTTGTGGAGGTTAACAAACAATGACATGTTCGAAGGGGTAAAGTGTTGGACAGTGAATAGTCAGGAGACTGAGTTGGACCGATTTATAGTATAGAGACTAAAGTTATTGAGTTCACATAGTTTATGGAAGAATTATTATATATATATATGTGTGTATAATTTCTAGTAAGAAATAATACTAATATTATTTTAAATCCATATATGCTTTGCATTATGAGTTATCCTTCTGAGTATTTTCCTCTACCACGCCAAGTTAAAATTAGGAATATAACTCTCAAATTGACCATTATTTCCTTCAATTACTTGTAGTAATTAGTTGTAGTAATGTTTAATTATGTTAACTTATCTTATTCCTTACTATTTCCTTTTTAAAGAGGTAAAAGGTCATGTACAAAACCAAATAAGAATAGAATGTATACATACTATTAATAGGGTGGGAAAATTGTTCTAGTTACTTTATTTATGCTCTAAACAATTAAGGGTTGTCAAAACAAATTTTGTTTTGAGAAGTGGAAACCCTAGTTTTCTCCCGAGTACCGTCATGCCACTGAGTTCGGGGTCCGTTGAGCACATTTCTGTTAGGCCCTGCACCGCTAATAGGGTATTCTCCCTCGCTATGTTGAGGTTCTAGTTCTATTCCCCGCCAACATTTGATCACCAATGCTGGTGGTTCACAAAGTAGGTTTGATGAACATTCATCAAGAGCCGATGTCCTGACTAGGGTCCACCGCATTTGGATGCTTCACTGGTTGCTTCATCTTGAGTGGTGACATCCTGTCCTTCATCATCGGTGTCATGGTGACCATGAAATTTTAGATATTGGTTTTAGTGCTTTTTTGGAGTAGGGTTAGTTAGTGAGGGCTTCCGACGGTGGTCGTACAAATGGGAATGGGCTGGTTCTGGAGGGTGGGTGTGTTATTCCCATATTCTCTTAAGGTTGTGGAAGCGGCTGGTGGTCACGGGAATTTACGGTCTACGACATAGGTTACCCCTCGCTTTCAGGGATAGATGTTGATGGTACGATGGAGGTGGTGCTGTCCTTCGATGAGAACCACTACACTATTGAGCCTCTGTCTTCTGGTCTTGATGACATTAAGCTCTATTTCCATATTTTAGTGGGTTGTCCTGCACAATTGATAGAATCTATAGACCACATCGGAGTGTTTCCTGGTGGTGGGTCGTTCGATGCTTAAGTCAGTATAATGAGCGAAGAGAATGTGCCAGACCTTGTACAGAGTGAATAGTTACCTCAAATGAAGGAATGTTATGAGCTTATATAGTCTTATCTAATAGGGTGTCATATCCGTAATATTTGGTAGAAACGTGGTGATTTGTGTCAGTGGACACGTGGTGAAAATATCCCTGAGGCTCGACATCAAGCAGTGATGTGCTAAGGTCATGACCTCAGTTTGCATGTGTGTGTGTTCGGTCATGATATCTTCAATCATTTTTAATGGGCCTCATTTCCTGGGTTGCTGACTTAAGTTTTTGTATGGGCTTTTTAGGCGTAGTAGGCCCAATCTGGGCCTTGGCGACCTACCTCGGGCCTATCGGCCATTAGGTCCCCCCGAACAGTGATCTGGTAGACTGGAAGGACTCCAAGTTGTATGTCTTGAGTTAGGGGTCTTTTGTGTAGTTAGTTATTTTTTAGATCTGGGCCTTTGAAATTGCCCGCCTTTGATTCCCAGATGCATGTGCATCTGACTATTGGAATTTTGGGGCGTTTGAGATTGCCCCCCTTTGATTCCCAGATGTATGTGCATCTGACCATTTGAATATTGGGGGCTTTGAAATTTCCCTTCTTTGATTTCTGGATGTGGGTGCATCCGACCATTTGAATATTGGGGCCTTTGAAATTACCCCCCTTTGATTCCCGGATGCATGTGCATCTGGCCATTTGAATATTGGGGCCTTTGAAATTACCCCAGTTTGATTCCTGGATGCATGTGCATCCGGTCATTTAAATATTGGGACCTTTGAAATTGCACCCCTTAGATTCTCGTATGCATGTGCATCCGACCATTTGAGTATTGGGTCCTAGCGGACAAGAAAGACTTCAGGTCGTATGTCCTGAGTTAGGGGTCTTTTGTGTAGTTAGTTATTTTTGAGATCTGGGCCTTTGAAATTTCACCCCTTTGATTTTCGGATGCATGTGCATCTGGCCATTTGCATATTGGGGCATTTGAAATTGCCCCTCTTTGATTCCTGGATGTATGTGCATCTGACCATTTGAATATTGGGGCCTTTGAAATTACCCTCCTTTGATTCCTAGATGCGGGTGCATCCGGCTATTTGAATATTGGGGACTTTGAAATTGCCCCCGTTTAATTCTCGGATGCATGTGCATGCGGCCATTTGAATATTGAGGCCTTTGAAATTGCCCCCCTTTGATTCCCAGATGCATGTGCATCCGGCCATTTGAATATTGGGACCTTTGAAATTGCCCCCCTTTGATTCCCGAATGCATGTGCATCCAACCATTTGAGTATTGGGGCCTTTGAGATTGCCCCCCCCCCTTGATTTCTAGATGCTTTCCTCCACACAATGGCGGTTTAATTATGGCGTGAATCTCAAGGTACCTTTTTTGATCAACGGTGTGGATTAATCTTCTAGTGACGTTTCGTATTCCCGGACTCCCTTTAAATACTTGAGAAGTGAATTGGAATTTTCACTTCTGATTCTTGCTTTCCCTCTTTTTCTTGTCTAGTTCCTTCTAGGATTTCCTAAGTTCTCTAATAATGGATCATCCCACTCTCCATCAGGCGGAAAGTTTCTTCAAGGGACAATGATGTCGTGGTGGTGGAGGTACTGAAACCAGCTTACCAGAATTTTTACAGAGGTTAGCTGACGTTCCTGACCCTTTCGATGAACTTCCGGCGGAAATTGTCTTCTATCGTCATCATAAAGAGGTGGTTGACCAGACTGCTTAGAGTTTCACTTCGTTTGAGCCATCTACTCCAGTCAGCTTCTTCAGGCCTCTGATGCGAGGTAAATAAATGGCTTCTTTTCCTCATCCTTCTGTTGGTCGGACCAATGCCTTCTAGAGGTGAAGGGTGTCATGCGCGAGGGCTATTTGGCCGACGTTGAGCATTTTCAAAGTAAAGCTACTCCGGACTTGGTTCGGGAATGGCAATCAACCTACTTCTTACCCCGATCCATCCTTGGTCGGGTAGATGGTGGTCTTCAAGCTCCAGCTTGAGAGCGGGCTCTGTTTTCCTCCCTATCCTTTACTCCGTCAGTTGGCCAAAGCCAATGGGGTAGCAGTTAATCAATTCAGCCCAAACACATATAGTCATATTAATGCTTTCCTCACCCTTTGTGGTGCATTTGGGGTGTGTCCCATCGTTTTGACATTTCTTTAATACTACAAAATAATGACCAAGGCTCAGAGCTGTTTCTACTACATCGAGCCCTGGGGAACGTCCACAGTAAAGTATAACTTTGCTTGGAAATGTCCAACCAGCCGTAAAGGTTGGCATAAAGAATTGTTCTTCATGCAGCTCGATCCCTCCTGGAAGGTTGGGGATTTCATCGATGTCAAGACGCCTTGGCGTCTTCTCAAAGACCCCATCTCGAAGGAAAATTACAACATGTTTCACAATTAACTTTGTCAACTGGTCAACTGGTTCGGTGATGATATCAGAGAACTATTTCTGGTGCCACTCTATTAGCGTTTGGTTACCCAGGGAGTTCTTACACGCCTCGGGTTAATAAAGGGTAGCCTCGGTGATCTTGAGGTTCGAGCTTCTCCTCTATCAGCTCAAGATATACCTTT
>JBBYHH010203533.1:0-22361 GCA_038382905.1 Daphne laureola | reverse complement strand
TCAAATTTGGTTTGAATCTGATCAGAAAACACCATTGATTGACAATGAACTTCTCAAAATTGAGAAACATCCTTCAAATCTGACTAATTACAGCCGTTCGCAAAATGAAAATCAAACATACCTGGAAAGCCAAAAAAACCTTTGTAATTAAGGAGGCAATGCGAGAAGGAGACACAAGCGGTGTCCCTCCGTCAGGCGGCGCCGACACCAAGGGAAGGGTCTTGCTCGAGGGAGGAGTGAGAGATGGAAAGAGAGAGATCGCTCGAGGGAGGAGTGAGAGAAGATGCTGGAATAGAGATATGTGGCTCGAGCAGGTTCTAGCTCGACGTCTCGTCGGGCTCTCAGAAAAATAGAGATATCTGTTGGAGGGCAATATTTACAATTCTCTACTAGTGGTTTTACCCAATAGTGGGTAAATAACATTCGGCATGTTGCAGCCTCCTGCATATATGAATCCAATGATACCATCTTGTACATTATGCGGCATTCTGAAATCACGTTGCTGATTATTCCCGATGATGATCAGATCCTCATGCTCATTTGCTGCAAACGCCAAGCACCACTTAGAACTCCCCTCTTGCCTCACACCACTTGACGGACCCAAGGTCACATCCACCGAATCCCCAAAATGGAGCCTCATGTTCAGGAATGTCACAATGCTCTTCCCCCAAATGTCGTAGCACACATCTAGAAGCGGCAGCGACAGGTCGGCCTTCTTATATCTCGACATAATCTGCTAGAATTCCGTAACCAGAGCGGTGTATACTGACGGAGGAAGCCGGGAAATCATTATCCCTGAATCTAGGATCGTTCCGGCACCGGAACCCGAACCCCTCGAGATGTCTATCCGTTTTTCCCTAATCGAGATTCCCACGAAATCGATGAAGAACAACTGGGCCTTTTAGGGTTTTTCATGAACGGTACCAAATTAGTAGCGTCGTACATTTCCTGCCATTTTCGGCGTGGTTGGCGGCCGCAGTAGTCCGGCGGAGGCGGCGGTGGTCCAGCGACAACAGGTTGGGCAGGGCTGTTAGTGGGTTAATTGAAACTTGAGGGTAAGTTTTTTAAGTTTGTAACTGTTAGGGGTGTATAAATAGTTAAGTTTAAAATTTGGGGTGTAAATAGGGTTTTTTTCAAAACTTGAGTTGTTGAAATTATCATTTCTCCACCAAGTCCGTTAAAATTAACTGTAAACGGATAGAAAAGGACTACAAAGTGAAAAAAAAGGTTAAAAAACAGGATTTTATGAGTATAAAAAATTAAAACATGACCCTAATGGTACAATAATTAAAGTTACAGGACTATCGGTGTACTTTACCCTTTTTTCTTTTTCTCTTATGCTCAGTATCGATTTTACTTCCCTGAAAAAAAAGATCTTCAGTTTTCATCATTTCCTTCCATGATTCATTGTTTTTTAGCATCGCGGTTTGGATTACACTCTTCTTCCATCTCAATGTCGTTCGCAGCTCCGATTTGAACGTGAATGCAAAGCATATTATTGATTCATATTCGCTATCTTAATTATTGTGTTTAACCTTCTATTTATCATTTCTTTGTTTTTAATTTAGTTCGACGTTTAGAACCAGTCGCTCATGGTGATTCTGTGATTCTTTCTGAGCGGAGCTTTGATGACGGTGTTGTGTTAGATAATTTTAGACTGGAGCCTTTGGTGGAGACACATGGAAGCATGTTTGCTCCGTTGTCAGATCCAGACAATAGAACCGTAGGAAGACATCAAAGAACATAGATACGCCAGCCATCTTGCACGCCACAACAAAGGCTTTGATGTGCCCAAACACATTCGGTCCCAGTTGGCTCGGGGACACTTGCCACTAGGTGCACAAGTCTTGCACTAGCCGTGGAATGGGAAACCAGAGTCCAACAAGAAGTTGCGCTTGAAAGACGACCATGGTCTTCTTCGCCAAGTTCTCCAGTGTCGGCTTCATCTTCTTCGACGACAGTGCTCCTTTGAGCGTCAAACGCACGTCGATCTCCTTGCAGGTCCAGGAGAATTTCATTACCTCATAACCCAAATGGTCACCGAAGAGGGCCGTCTTCTCCATGGTCGGAATCACAGAACCAAATCTAGTCACTCCTTTTGGTTCCATCTGAAAGGGGGGGAAACAAAGGAATATTATCAACATCACCGGCACCACCACCGACACCAAAATAAGCATCAAAATGAATAATTTATTTGAGGTATTTCAACTAACACATGGTATGCAAACTCTTATCTTCTTGTTTGACGATGAGAAAAGGAACAAAGAAGTCTCAGATGACTCAGCAGCGGCAACATCAAGCATAAGCAGCCTGAAAATTAACAGTACATGGGACTCGTGAAATGCAAGAACCCTCTTGGCAAATGAGCGCCTCCTTTTAAAAAGGAGTGCCCTCTCAACTTCTGCCGTTTCAAATTCATAATTATGGCGCTCCCTCCCGAAATGGATCCGCAACCAATGAAAAAGCTCCACGCGTCTCTAGTCATACAACCTTTATGGTAGAGAGTTTAACCATCCCCTCGCCATCTCAACTCCTCGTGTCCCCTTCAGACGAGGCTCCAAGACGCACGCATCTCTAGCCCACTCTCTGAGGAATACTGGAGGCCATCACCATATTCCGCAATGGGAGGGGGCTCTTTGGTACATTCGGCCCAATTAAAGCCTTGGGCCCTCATGCCCAGAGGCCTAATATCATGATCTAGGGCCCACCGCTTCCACATGGGCTTCACATATTACCCAAGGGGTTGCTCACTGGGCTCAAAACTCTCAAATGGTACAAGGTACGAGCAACAACGAGGGGGTCATCCGCGAGGCCTAAAGAGGCCCTCCCGCAGTGACCCCTCAACACTTGGGGAATTCTGTACAGGTACTCGAACGCACCCCTAGCCTCACCAAACTGCTACACGATCCCCACACTTCCACGTTCTCCATATTTGGTAGCCGTCATTCCACGATCTAAGGGGCGTGTTCCATTACCACGACTACGCCCCTGGGCATAGGCACGATTTGGGCTAACCACCCTCTCTCCTGTATAAAAGGAAGGCCCAACCCTCTGCTAAGGTACAACACTCTCTCTCACTCTCTTGGACACCTAGCTACACTTAGCTTTTCTCCACCTCCATTGTCTTCACAGACATGAACGTCAGAGTGGGTCCACGGACACACAAGGTCCGGCCCATTTCTTCTTTGTTACAGCTGCAGATGCACAAGACCCAAGTCTCTCCAAGTACCTGAGATCCCGGCCTACTTCGGAAAGAGATTATCAGGATTCAACTCGGTTTATAGTAAATTCAAGATCGGCGTGGAGAGACGAAGAGATTACCTTTAGGGATTTTTTATCAATTAGATTCATTAGATCTATATTGTGTACATTAAGGCTCGAGTTTTAGCACTTTCAAATTCAAATATCAGTTCTAAATGATCTAGTTCAAAGTCCCCAACTAAGATCAAACCTGTTTTCACCACTAATTGTATGAAATATGTAGGTTGTCTAGCTAGTTTTTCTCTTAGAAACGAGTTTTGAAACTTTTATTTTGTTGTTATTTTTTCCTTCCGACCCAATATGTCAAATACCTTCAACCACTCTTGTACACTCGCCTATGTAAATTTCTTCACCTTAGAAAACCCAACAAAAAACTATATAAAAAGGTGAATAATAAAGATACAATTTCCTACACGCTGTAAATAAGCCGAGCTCTTATCAAACTTACTTGAACTTGAACTCGGGTCATGTGTTATTAAGTATTGTCTTATCGAGCTTTGAGTTCGAACTCGAGCTTTGAGTTCGAACTCGAGCAGAGTTCATGACTCGTTAATTTTATCGAGCTGAGTTCGAGCGGTACTGAGTTCGAGTCAATTGCTTATCGAGTTATCGATCTTTACATATTTTAAAGACTAACTTATTATAAAACCCTAATTTAATTCAAACTTTTGAGTTTTCGTGCAACTATCGAGCTGAATTCAAACATAGTTTGGAATCGATAGATAAGTTTTTTAGCAGCTCACGAGCTATCGATGCGAACTCGAGCATTACATCGAGTCGAGTTCGAGTCTTTATCATGAAGACTCGTCAAGCTATCGAACCGAGTTCGAACTCGAGCTGAAACATTCAAGCCAAGTTTGAGCCGAGCACAGTTCGGGCTCAGCTCAACTCATTTAGAGCCCTACATACATGTACAAGTTCCAAATGGCAATTTTAAGCTTAAAAGGGACCATTTGTAATTAAAGAAATTTTATACGGAGCTTTACTTGTCTTGAGCTCAACCCATTTGATTATTGTTACCACTTAGGTTTAAGCTTGAATTTCTTCAACCTCAATTTTAAGGAGTGAGTTAAGCTCGAAGTAAACTCAAGATCGACTTAGAGACGAGGAGCTTGCTTTAGAGAATTTTTATTTGTTTATATTTGTTAGGCTCGTGTACCTATATTGTTGTCCACATTAAGGCTCAAGTCGACCCCTTAGATTTTCAAGTTCAATTCTGTACTCGAAATATGCTGTAGTATGTCTTTGACAATAATTTTTTTAAATAATTGTTTACGTTTTGAAAAAGCTATCAATATGATTTTTTTAAGATTAATTGTACTTGTTTTGATCTCAACCATTAAATAATTATTCAAAATACTACGGTAATTAAAACAGTTATTTCTCAAATGGGACCGTAGTTTAAACTCCTTGAAATAAGGTTAGACCCATTTTCACTCCTCGTTTTATGAAGATTTCGAGTGCAAAAAACTCACAGAATTATGTCGAAAAGTGTAAATTTATCATCATTCTTTTCAAATGTCTAAATTTACTACTTAACTCAGATATTGAGTGCAATTTCATGATTATTCCGTTAATTATAACGGTTCTCCGTTAAAAAATTATATTTTACGTTTTTACACTTTTCATATAATACATTTAACACCCAAAGTTTTATTTATTAGCAAAAATGTTATCTTCTTCATTAAAACACCAAAATGTATTTTTCATATGTTATAATCGGTCTAGATCAAATGATCAGACTCTCCATTGGATGATGAAAGAAATCACCAAATAGTTGTCTTCACGAACATTGTGGAATTTCTAAAACCTAAATATGTGATGATGGAAAATGTGTCGGATATCTTGAGATTCAACAAGGCATCTCTCAGAAGATATGCTTTAAGTCGATTGGTAAGCATGAGATATCAAGCAAGACTTGGTACAATTGCTGCTAGTTGCTATGGTCTTCCGCAGTTCTGATTGCATGTTTCTATTGTGGTAAGAACTTATTCTGAATTAAATTGTATTCTAATATTTACTTACTCAAGCAAAGACTAGGTGACCGGATCCAATATGACCCAAAACGACATTAGGCACAAATTGTGTATACTGTTGGAACTAGTGTAACCAAAGAGGACATTTAGTCTACAGATCTTAAATCAGGTGGTAATAGTTTAGCTCTTTTTGTTATGCTTTGTAATACCAAAACCTCATCAATCAATTGGATGTTTAATTATTTTTTTCTTTAAATTTTGTTTTCATTTTCTTGGGCGAGTTTTGATGTTTTAATGAAGGAGATAGTATTTTTATTAATTAATAAAATTTTGGATGTTAAATATATTCACGTAAAAAGTGTAAGGGCGAAAAATGTAACTTTTTAACGAAGAATCATTATAATTAATGAAATAATTATAAAATTGCACTTAATATATAAATTAAATGATAAATTTAGAATTTTCCAAAAAATTATGGTAAATTTACACTTTGTCACCTAGTTGGGTGAGTTTTTTACACCCCAAACCTTTTATGAAATCTCGAAGTTACCTAGTTTTTGTTCCTAGAAATGAGGTTTGGTGTATTCATTTTGTCGTCATTTTCCTCTGCCGACCAATAATCTGTCACATAACTTCCTCGACTCTTACACACTCGTCTATGCAAAATTCCAACTAATACATACAATCTTGCATTCGGCTTCATTTGTTCTCTTCTCTTTGTCTGTGTCATGCAAGTTAATTAAGCTTGTTATATATATATATATATATATATAATCATCTCATCGGATTCAAATTGTCATAAGTTACCTGAGAAGATGGCTAAATCCTATGCTACTGCAATTCAACTTTTCAAGTTGTTCTCTATCATTATTATCATGATGTCCATAGGTTCAGGTGATTAATTATATTCATTCCTATTTGTGGTCCTTTTGCGAGTCACTTTGATTCTACTAGTCTAACTAGCTACACTAGTCTTGCTTTCATGTTATGGTGATCGTAACTGTCGGAACAAAGACTCTAGAACGTATCCCTACGGCTCTGTTCGCATAATCGAGGTTATGCCTAAATTATGATTTCAACAACCTTTTTAAATTATATCTAAACCCCACTTCACTTACTAAATCAACCATACACCCCAAAACTTCTATTACTGCTCACTTTAGTCATCATCCCCAACAATACTTGGCTAACTCCTCCCGGTGGTGTTGTCTCCACCCTCCCACGGCTCCAATGTTACACTGTGCTCCCACCGTCGAGATCGCCACGAAACTCAGATCCAACACCATGAGATCACAACGGAGCTCAGATCTGGTGTCACAAGATCCGCCATACCCAACCACCGCCTCCACTGTCGTGTCGTCACCCACTCACCCTCAAGCCCAGTCGTCCGATTACCTGCTCCCCCAGTCACGCCATCACCCACTCACCCTCCGCCCCACTCTGAAAATACCTACCCCACCTTCTCCAACCAGCAAATATGTTCTACTTCTGCCATTGGCCCTTACGTCGCTCATCTGCGATCTAGTGACACCGGATCTATCGATCTCAACAATGATCTCAACACCAAACAGGGGCCTCGGTCATATAGGGGATGAGGTAGTGGCACAGTAAGGGTAGAGCGGAGGTGGTCATGTGGCCAATGGAGCCGGTGCATGAGGATGGTGGTGGAGTAAGGGAGCAGTTTGAGCAGTAAAAAAGTGTTTGGGGTTTAGTGTTAATTTAATGAAGTGTGTGTGGGTGTGGGGGGATTTGAGAATATTTGTTAAAATCAGGTTTTGGTGAAACCCAGCTTTTGCGTACATTGCAAACCGACTTTTAAGTTTACTGATTTGAATACCAATGACTCGCTCAAATCTTGGTCAGAAGAATATATGCCCAGTTTACTGATTTGCCCACCTAGCTACCAACAGCATTCAAGGGATCTTACATCACTTCAAATATTTATCTAAACTCTTAATTCCTCCTAAAGCATCTCAACAGTTTCTCTAAAAAAAAATTTAAAATTGAAAGACAAAAACTATATTTTTTAAAAAAATATTATTCCAACTTCAACAGCTTTTCCATTTTGAAGAATCATACATTTATTATAATAATAAAATATTATATATCTTTGATTAATAATTAATAAATTATTTAAAGAGTGGAGAGATAAGAGATGAGAAATATATTTAAACCAATGAGAAGTGGTTTAGGGAAAGGAGAGAGTAGAGAGATTTATAAAAAGTGGATTTGGGGAGGCTCTCCAAAATTTGAAAAGTGCTTCAAATTTGGAGAAGACTTCCCATTTTTTCTGAGGAGACTGTTGGACTAAAAAAATACTTAAAACTCTTTAAAAATGAGCATATCAAAAAAATGGAGAATCTCTTAGAGATGCTCTAATTACATGCTTTATTCATCTCAAAAAAGTTCTCCACTGTGTTTTTTAGTACTTATTTTATGATTTTTTTGTTTTATATTTTTACAACTAAGTCATACTTTTTTTTATCAAAATGAAAAGTTGAATATTTGTAGTTCCCAAAGATTTTTATTTCATAAACTATTTGAAAAGTTATTTCTAGTTAGTAATAATTTGAGCCGAAATACATGTTTTTTAAATTAATACTACAATTATATGCATATAATGGAGTAGTATATTTGTATAAATAAAAAATTCCTTATATTTTTGTTCTATTATCACTTTATTCATTTATGGAAAATAAATTATTGATGAATAGTTGTACCAATTTAATTTTACCACATCTTCCTTGATATGCTACTCATTTGTTTCAGACTTTTGGGTGGCATAGTTTCTATAGTAGCAATTGAATGAGAAGTGAACAATGGAAAGAAAAAAAACAATTTCAACTGCTACTTTGTTGGGGATGTGTTTTTTTTTATAATAATATTAAAGAATTTGGTGAAATATTTGAAATTAATATGATATTTGTGAAAGTAAAATTAGAATGAAAGAGCTAGTTTGATGATTTGTTGATGAAATTTTGTTTAAAATATGTGATTACATATTTTGTTAGAGTAAAAATGGAATTTTGTTAAATCTTGTGTTTTTCGATAGCTAATTCTTTGGCTTATATATAGTACACTTTTTTTATTATGGTTTTATCATATTTTCCACTTTAAATGTGGTGACCAAGCAAAGTTCGAGGAAAAAAATGGCTAGAGTTTTTAACTTTCTCTGTCGTCGTTGTTGGGCTTCTGTCGATACCGCTGGCTCACCCTCTTCCGGCGGGAGGCCTTCCTATCCACTACGTGGTGTTGATTATTCTCCTCAGGACCGTTAGTGACGACCTTCTTCCCGGTTCAGAGCACAGGAAGAGACGGCTCCATTTTTCGTCATCGCAACGTCTCTGCTGCTTGGAGTAGGGCGGCTTTGGGCTGCAGAGATTTGGCCTCTGTTTTAGATGAGCCGGTTGATGTTTTGTGGGTTCGGGTTCGGGTCGCTGCTCTGATTCACTCCTGGTGAGCGGTTTGGGTGGTGGTGCCTTGTGGGTACGTGTAACCGGGCACGGTTGTGCTTAATCGTGAAGGGTTGGTCACCACTGGCGTCCGGTTTAGAAACGACGATGTCGTTCCTCGTGGTGTCCTACGGCCATGGTTCCCTCTTGGATGTGCTGCCCCATCGCCATGAGACGGGAGCTCTCGACTCCTCTTGCCTTGTGCCTGACTATTGGTGTGAGGGTGTGCACTAGTAAGGCTAGGCTGTTTTTTGGAGCTGTACCCGCCACGGTTTGTCGATGTTGTTGTGAGCGGACGATTTGCTATGTTTGGGGTTTAGACGGTGGCTTTGTTGGCCTCTCCGCTCAGTTCCTTATTTCGGAGGTTCCGTCTAGTTCTGTCGATTATTGTATGGCTTTATCGTGCTACTACCTGAGGCCTTGTTTACTTTTCATGGCGCTTTGATCCGACCAGTGGTAGAGTCGTCGTCGATGATGTTTCGGTTGTTAGACTTTGATGGTTTGTTTTTCTGTGATGCTCCGGTGGTTTTTTCCAAAAAAGGCAGGGCTGATTCTGGACTCGCCCTGCCTAGGAATATGAGGATGAAATTCATGGGATGACTAGGTTGTGGGTCCGTCTGGCTGATTCTGGCTAGTATCATTTTGGCCATTTTCGGTTTTTTTATATGTTGGGTACTTTTGTTATGACCAGAAATTTAGTTTCCGTTTTATTAATATTGCTTTGGACCCTCTTTTATTCTCGTTTTTGTTGTTTTTATTTACTTTCTAGAGACTTGTGTTGGGAGATAGTTGTTGCTTTTTTTTTGTCTTTCTACTTGATCGTCGAGGAGCGCACAATTATGATGAGTCGATATCATATAGCTCATTTCGAGCATGCAAGGGTATCGAAAGCGTGCATCACTATGTTCTTTCTGTCATGACGCAAGTGCCCTCAGCCCCATAAAGGCTTGTGTGGGCGGGTAGGCAGGATGCTTGTAACATGGAGTATTTCTATCTCCTTTCTACTTTAGTTTTGTTTCCACACCCGAAAAGTGCTGGTTGGCTGCTTTTGCCAAGTTTGTGTGCTTGGTTTGATATGTTCGGTCTTTTTTTTTTTTTGAGTAAAATGGACCAAACTTATTAATAAGAACTCATTACAAGATAAGTTATAAACGACGAGCTAACGTACCTAAAGGTACAACAAAACCAGTCATCTACGGGTGAAACTACCACATAAGTAGTAATATAACGGAAAACTAAAATGACTAAGGTTAGGCTCCCACAAACTTGTCTAAAAAAGCTAAGCGATCTAATGACGACGGTCATGACCACTATGGCAGTAAAAAGATCTTGTATCTCGCTTCCAGTACCTCTGACTGCCCAAAAGTTGAATGGTACCGACGCACCATATTGGGCTAAGAAGACCACTAGCCCTAGCCATTTTAGTAACCACAACAAAGCGTTTATATGTTGAAACACACAGAGACACAAAAAACAACCATCCGGAAAACAAAGAAAATAAAGTCTAACCAAAAGCAAAACATAAAATAAAACAAAACTAGCAAAAACTACAGAAAAACTACTAAACCTTTATAGAATCCTAACCAATAACAGGCCGATCGGGGGAACCCACTGCCCGACCAGTCCAGAAATTGAGGTTTCATTGCTCCACGCAGGGTGAGTGCGTGCCCGACCCTGCCACTCCAGTCATCAAACCCTAAAACTCCCTGCAGCCCAACCCTATTCCCAAAGCAACCGGAAACAGCCGAGCAAATCCTGACGCCGAACCACCCACCACTGCATCCATTTGATCGAATGCCACAAACAACCACTGGAGAAGAGCTAGCTTGTTGCGACGAAGTTGAGCTCGTCGGTCCTCCGACATCGACGCTTAGAGGAGTAGATCGCAAACAAGAAGCGGGTGGCTGGAAGGAAGTCCACCGGATTCGGCGCAGCACCCCGCTCAACCACTAGACACGGTCTGGAAGAGTCACCCATCAGAGGCAGCCTACAAGAGACCAGCCAGGGATGAACCGACTCGCCCTTCACTTGGCCCTGAAGTGCTACCCGGATCAGAGGCGCGGCCTCGGCGAGATAGAAGCCCACCTAAGCTTTGCCAACCACCGGTGCGAAGTAGACCAAACGACCGTCGGATCCTGGTGAAGCCCGCAATCCGTCGCCTCAGGAACAAGGTGACTCCAGTGCCACTGGACAAAAGGACCACCAGAACGGTCGAGCGGGAAAAACTGAGAATCCAAAAATTTGACGCCACAGCGAAAAAGGCAGAGATACACGTCCGATGTGATGCGGCGGTGGATCTAGGGTTGGGAGCCGCATTACCCCATAAGCGAAAAAGTTTTGCAATGATCAACTTGATATGTTGGGTCTTGTTTTATCATGAGCTCTTCTCGTTAAAATAATAATAATATGATTTCCTATTTAATTCTAGGGATTAAGGGTAAAAATGGCATCCAAGTTTCAAAATTTTCTATGTTTGCCATTCATCTTTTTATTGGAGCGAATATGCCATTTAAATTTTGAAACTGGATTAAAAATGTCACTGTCGTTAAATTTTTTGTTAAATCTATGGTTTAATTACAAAAATTGTACTTCAAGTTTTTATACTCTTAACAATTTTATCCTAACAGTTTTATACTCCCTCCGTCCTTATTTAATAGTTACATTTGACTTTTGAACTTTTGTTTGACTCAAATTTTTACTAGAAAGAAGTTTCTTAAAAAAATTGAAAAAAATATTTCTAGAAACTAGACATATTGATTTGTCTTATGTATATATGTTAATTAACTTTATATATAAATTAAATGTTAAAAAAGAAACGTAACTATTAAAAAGAAACGAAGAGAGTATCTAACAATTTTATCCTCCCCACCAACCTATACCCATAACCAACCTATCACTCAAAGTCTGCCACAACTTTGGATATGTATTGTATATTCATTACTTATTTTGTTCGCTAAAATTGAATCATTTGATTTTGTTGTTTCAATGTTCAATATTTGACTCAAATTTTAACAAAGATAAATTGTGAACAGTTAAAAGATAAAGTAATTAAAAGGTGAATTTTCAATATTGCTAGTAATTTTTCTACTGCATACATAAAATATGAAAAGAAAGAAAGTAAATAGAGAGAAATTACCAAATTAAAAATGAGGATATTTTGTAAAGAAAGGTTTATGTTTTTGAACAATTAATGAGATGTTAGTAATCTACAATTTTAATTATTAACAATATTAAAAATTTATCTTTTAATTACTTTATCTTTTGATTCATCTTTTAATTGTTCACACTTTATCTTTGTTAAAATTTAATCCAAACATTGAATCTTAAAATAATAAAATCAAATGGTTCAATTTTTGATAAATGAAGGAAGTAATAAATATAGAATACATATCAAAAGTTGTGGCATATTTTGGATGATAGGTTGGTGAGGTGGGTAAAATTATTAGATGTAAAACTGTTAGGATAAAATTATTAAGAGTTAAAAACTTGAAGTACAATTTTTGTAATTAAACCATAGATTTAACAGATTTCTTAATTGTAATGATATTTTTAACCCAGTTTCAAAATTTAAATGACATATTCGCTTAAAAAAAAAGATGAGTAGCAAATATAAAAAAAATTAAAACTTGGATGACATTTTTACCCTTAATCCCCTTATTCTATTATACAAATTAGCCCCTAAAGTTGTTTTTTTAGTTTCTATTTTTTGTTATTTTTGTCTTTTTCCCTATTTCTCGGTCATCTTATTTTCTTTCTTTGTTTCTTTGCTTGAGTTTGGTGGTCAAGTCCCTATTTGAGTTTTAGTTTTTCTTCTTTTTCTTTTACATTTATTTGTGCATATAGTATATTTTATTCTTTAAGCAACAGTGGTATTTACCTTGTGAGTACATTTTTTAAAGTAGTATTATAGATCATTTGGAAAGTGGTATTTATTCAAGGTTTAATTATCTTATTTGTATTCCTTTTACCTGATAAACCCCTAAAGTTTCTCACTTATATGATTTTATTATATAATTATCTTTTAATGTGAGTCGTCTAATTGTTGAGAATTATGGGTGTGTTTGACAATAATTTTTTAAAACTAGTTTTTACGTTGTAAAAAGCTATTTACGAGTAATTTTTCACAATTAGCTGTAGCTGTTTGATCTTGACCATTAAAAAATTATCTAAAACGTTACAGTTACTTGAAACAGTTATTGTCAGACAGTTATTGTCAAACGAGACCTATATATGTATAACTTATAATTATTGTGGATGACTAGTATCTTCCTAATGGGATTGTGTCATATTATCCAAATTTTTCGCGGATAAATTATCTCTTACAATTGTTGAATGGACTAAGAATTTCATTTGACTTTATTTCTTACACTTTTGTGTATTAGCCTTAAAGTTTTAAAACTATTAAGGTAAAATGTGGAAAGTTTTGTCCTAAAATTATACTACATGTTTAACATAAAATCATCGTCTAATAATTCCTCATTTATTTCATGAAATTATACCACCATCTATGAAGACTGGCGGACCCAAAATTTTGGTTCGGTGGGGGCACAATTTCACATATTAAAGTTTGGTGGGGGCACAATTTCTTAAAAATATTGAAACTTTTATTTTTTAATATTTAATTTTTAATTTTAATTTTTAATTATTTTAAAATATAAATTTAAAATTTTTGTATATAAATAAAAATTTGATATGTCTATTTTACAAATTTATTTATATTTTTCTACAATAAAATAATTTATAAATAAATATTAAAAATTAAACGTTTCATTAATTTTAAAATTGGGAAAGTAGTATAAATCACATGATTTATAATTTATTGAAAAACCAACATAAAACTTGTGAGAAAAAAATTGAAGGGAGCTCCAATTGTTAAAAGATCAACATTTTTGCTTTTTTTCTTGTTTTTTGTTTTTGAGAAAATTGAAAAGAAATCGGAAAGAACTTTGAATATTTTTTAAATTGATGTAAAGTTCATGAAAGTAAAGGATTGACGAAATGATTGATCTGACATTATGAAAGAAAAAACTCAGGGTTAAGAAACACACCAAAGGTCGGCTCAGCTTCCAATTTTTTGATTCCAATACATTTAATAATTTTAGATTTATCATTTTTTTTATAAAATAATATTTTTTTAAAATTTCTCTACTTAAATATATCTTATTTATTAATTAAAAATATATTCCTAAATTTTCTAAAAATTTTATCTAAGTTACAACGAACCGAGAGCAAGATAACATAAAATTTGGTAAGACTTTCACTTTTTTATACAAATTTTAATTGCAAAGAGCCTACCGATCAATAAATGAGAATTATTTATACAAAACAAGTGTAAATAAAAATAACAAAACAACTAAAACTCTGGCCTCTATCATCAATAGAAATTTAAAAAAAAAATGTAAAGAAAATTCTGAATTAGATATTTGCCAGAGAAAGTTTTAATGTGAAAAAATAAATTTTTGGGAGTACCCAATAGATAAATTTAACGTTGGCAATTTAAAAGAGAAAAAGACACGACTACCATACCATCAGTTCAGCAACATCTTTTTTTCAAACAAAAAATATTTTAATTTTTTTAATCTCAATATATTTAATAACATTAAATCTATCATTCTTTATAAAATAATATATTTTTTTAAATTTTTCTACTCACATATATTATTTATTAATTAAAATATGCATTCTTAAATTTCTCAATTTTTTTTTTCCCTATTTGCAATGAGCTAAGGCAGCGGGCAGCCTGACATGATGGGGCAGACAACCAGAGTCTAATACAATACAATACATCTCCCTATTCTTTTTATTTTGGCTCAATTCATTTAGTATGAGAAATTTATTTTCAGAAATTTAGAGATGTATTTTTTTATTGATGAATAAGATGTATATGAGTAAAAAAATTTAAAGAAAATATTATTTTATAAAAAATTAATGATAAATTAATTAATTTAAGATTATTTTATGTATTAAAAATTATAATAATAGGAAGAAAAAAAATTCCTAAAATCTGTTGTTGAACTCAGCTTTAAATCAAAATGGTCAGTAAGATTATTTTTTGGTTAAAAAATACTAATACAGGTATTATAATTTGTATTATTTTAATTGGGGCACGTGCCCATTGTAAGCCCACCTCTGCCTATGAATGTTTTTATTTGATGTTACACCCTATTGAATTCTTATTAAATTTTGTAATTCACATCTTCTGCAAAGCTTGCGGAAATAAAACCTTGTTTCATGGGTATGCTACTGCTACGAGGTTTATGGATTGATGTTTGGTTATTTTTGTGTATTTGTTTGGGTTTTTGTGTCAGAGATTAATTTAATTAATATTTTTAGATGGTGTGGACATTTGTGGGGTTGTTTGGTGTGAAGATTGGATTGCTTTCTCTTTGATTATTGATTGATTTTGGAGTACCGGCGGTGGATTGCTGGCGATTAGCACCCTGGGTTGTGCTCTGTTGGATGAATCTGTTCGATATGTGTCGCTGAATTTTTTGTTTGGCCTGAACCAGAACGATCAATGGTTTCGTGAATAATAGTTGCAGATTTCTGTGAGGTGGGCGGAGACCAAAAGAGGACTTGTCTTGGTCCTGTGGAGGTGGTGATGTTGGAAGGGAAGATTTCTGTTACGGCAGGGCTGAGCGTTATCTCACCCTGCCTGGGGGGATGATGTTGTTGGATCCGGGTGGACGTGCCTCTGGATTAGCCCTGCCCATTAGTACTCGGCATTTGAGTGCCAAACTGATCCTGACTCATGAGATGCGGTTGATGGACTGGTGGGTGTGGGTGGGTTTGAGGTTCTTCTTTTGTTAGTGGGAGTCATCTTCGAGCTTTGTGATCATTGTCCGTACAAGATTGAGACATCGCCTAGCTCCCAATTTTGTTGAGAGATTTTTAGATGTATGTGCATGTCCTGGGGATGTTGTATACGAACACATCATTAAAATCCCTAGATGGATTAGTGTAGCTCACTGGTGGTTTCCTCTGACGTTGGTGGTTCCTTGGGATGTTGTGCAGTCTTCTCGTTTCGTCCCGGTTTGTTGGTTGCTTCAGAGGTTGTCCTTGTGGGGGCGACGTTACTATCTTTTATTTTTTGTTTCTTTAGTTAATCTCTTTTATGTCATGTTACTTTTCATTATACTTTTATTTAATACTTTAGGGTTTTACTTTTGTTCGTACTATTTTATATATAGCCTTAAGCTATTCGGTCATTAATCTCGTTTATGCTCACTTCAGATTAAGAGCGTTTGTTATCATTCAAGACTTCATTCTCTGGCTGTTATTGGCTATTGCCGTTTGAAATTGAATAAAGAAGCATTCCCTAAAAAAAACAAAACCTTGTTTCATCCATGCATAGTGGTCAATCTTGTTATTCACACATTTTGCTTGAAATATTTGTGATGTTAATAAATTTGTAGGATTTCAACATGGCAATGCGGATCCAGATGACCCCTCGGATTCAGAGACTACAGATAGTTCTGTTACAATCAAAGATAGTCAATATCATGCTGGAATTTGCGTGTATGAACTTCAAGATTATCTATGCCATTATAATTGTGACAAAGAAAACTTAATGTACGGGGAGTGCAAAAAAGGCGATAACTTTGGGGATGAGAAATGTGTATGTTATAACTTCTTCCAACCTAGCCCCGCATACACAAGCCAAGCCCAACAAAGTCCTACTTACATCCTAAGTACTGTCGCCCAACAAAGTTTTACGTATAACGGGGTTTGTGCATACCCAACAAATAGTGCCCAATGCGATCACATTTGTACAAGTAATGAAGAGTGGGACACTGGAGAATGTAACTTGCTCGAAGAATGTGCATGTTATGTCGTGAAACATCATGGTGCCTAAGGAGCCGCCATTGTTTAAAGAGTCATGATATGCTGATCGGTTCAAATCCTGCATCACTACTGTTAGATACTTTGTTACTTTTGGTATTAATTAATTATAATAAGGGCGTATACTCCCACATTACACATGTGATATACAGTATTACTAAGCAAGTAGTACATGTGTAACGAAGGAACATACTATGTATTAGTATTATGTGTCATTTCATCCTTTGACTAGCATGCTTAAGTATGTACTCCATCGTCCCATAATAATACCCACGTTTAATTTTTATTTTTATTTTTAATTTAAATTTTTATTAAAAAAAATTATTAAAAAATACATTTAAAAAATAGATACATTATATTTTTATTTAAATATAAATTTATATAAATTATAAATTAAAATATTATAAAAAAAATTATAAATTAAATATTAAAAAATAAACATAAATATTATTTGGGACGATGGAATAGTATTTTCTTGTACGAGGCTGAAAGCCAAAGATGGGAAATTAATAATATTAGTGGACATGTTTCACCGGGGTGGACCTAGGTGGGGCAATGGGGGAGGAAGTGCCCTCACTTAATATTTAAGAAGTATAGAGTATATATATATATTTTTCAAAAGTTGTAATCTAATTTATAACTTGCCCCCACAAATTTATTACTGAAAGCTTGTTTTTTTTTTTTGGTTTTTTTGAACGGTAATTAATATAGTAGTATTAAATAATTAAAAATAAATTATAACAGTTTCAATAAAAAATTAAAATATCAATCCAAAATTTAAAAAACACTCATACTTGTGAAAAATACTCCTCACCCATTCGTGAAAAATACTCTTATCACCTGATCTTCCATGCCTCACCCCACATCCCACAAATGAAAACCAAATTTGAAAGCTTCCTACTTCTCCAAACTCCAATATAATCTCTTTCCTCATTTTTCAATTTTACTTGTGAATTAGAATTCGTCATTTCTATTTTAATAGATTTTTAGATATTATTATAGATCTTCAAGATCATATCTTCACAATCCTAAAATAATAATCCCAATAATTTATCAACTTTCTCTACTCTTCATTTCTCTTTGTTTACCTTTGTTCTAGTTCTAGTAACGAGATCATAGGATGAATCGTCTTCACGAATCAACTCCTCACGAACTTCATTGTCGGTAAAATCATTCTTTTTCTCTTCCATATTCTCCTCTCCAGAAACTGAATTCCAATAATGTGAAAGTCACACTTGTGTGATGAACTATCCCTCTCTTCTTGAATTTCTCTTGCCTTTTCATCAAACCATGGATTTCTTGAAAAAATTTAAATTCTCTGAAGTGGAAGCATGGTCATCATTCAAATTTTGAATATTGTTTTCCAAAATAATGATATAAAAGTAAACGTTTTTTTATTTTGGATAATAGAGATAGAGAATAAATTAAGTGAGAAAATTAAAAATTTGTTAATTTTTTTGTAGGTGGGGTGTTTTTTGTTTGAACAGACACCATAACATGTGAAGACAAAGAGGGCTCACCAGGAAAAAGTATCTCTGAATATGAATTATTTCCAATCCTTGATGTATTCCCAATAAAGCTGCTACTGCTATGTATAGACTCCTTGCCATTGCACGTGAACACAGTTTCCGGAGCTCTGCCACACAACTCCGGGAATTCCGTATCAGATAGCCGGGACGCCGTCGCTGGAGGTGGAACCGACACCGGCCATGGCTCTTCGACCGTACCTTTCGATGAACGCTCCATCTCCTGCTTCCACCGGCTCTCCACATCTCCGGCTCATCTCCACCATTAACGCACCAACTCGCTCACTCTCCTCCATTGTTGAGACTCTGTGTTGGCTGCTCACGTTGCATGCTCGCTCTATCCTAGCAGATTCAAAACCACCTACCTGTTTTATTGAAGCTTTCATCCCATCGCAACCAGATTCATTCCCACCCTGCACCACTCCCATATCCACACTAGATCCATTCACCTCCGACCTCAAAATTCCAGCTGGTTTGAACTCGTCGGACCTCAAACCAAAAGCCGCCTTACTTTGAAAGATCGGAAGCTTTGGCCTCCAAAATGGGATACCAGTCACTCCGTCCGGCGCCACCAAGCCCAAGAGGGAGAATAGTCGCCACCACCCGAAGCCCCTCCCACCTTCTGGAAAAATAATATTTGTTCTTCTATGTTGGAATGTTTCTACTAATTGGATGAAATGCCCCTGTTTGTTAGATTTCAAAGACAAAAACAGAGTTCTACCAGGACATCTCCTTTGAAATGCCGAATCATTCACGCCACTGAAGGTTCCAGTAATCACCTGCTTCCAACAAGATTTGAGCCATTGAATGTCTTCACCAAAGAGATCAATAGAGCCTTTAAATCTTCTTCCTTGTTCAACAATCCGTAAAATGTTCTCTACCTTACCCCATTCAATGAAAAATCTGAAACTTGTTTGCTCAACAAAAATATGAATTGAAGCATCAATTCTCATTTTGAAATCCCTAATTTCTAGAGAGAATTGAGAGTTTCTCTCACTAGAAATCCCTTACCGAATTAGTTTGCAAGATTTGATTCATACCCTATGCAATGAACGAACATGTAAATTGTCACATAATTTATATAAAAACATTTTAATTATTAAGACACACCAATCAACATGGTATATGAAAACATAATTATTACCATGCCATATGCAATGCCCCCATTTTTATAATCCAATTTTTGTGAAAAATTTAAATTTTTTGGACTTTGAAAAACTTTTGGAAAAAGTCCAAGAATAAATTTTCAAAGGTAAATGAAACTTTTCTAAATATCATAATAATAAATGAAAGCGTTACTAAAATCATATGATAAAATAAGTCGTTATACAAAATTTTGTAATAGCGCAGCGTAAATAAAATGCGTCCCCAAAATAAAGATAGAACAAGCCATGTCGAGCGACTACAGTGCGTCATCACCCAGAGTCCGCTCCTCCTCATAGTACTCGTATCCTGCTACAACTCAGTAAGTTCGGGATAGTACTCGTCATCAAAGTACTCACCTGAAATTGTAAGGGGTGAGCGTTCATACGCTTAGTAAGGATGAGTTTATCATGTCCTTTACTAAGGTTTTGATACGTCCTCAATTAAACAAGACTAAAAATAATGAGGACTAAGTACAATCAATTAAGAAAGGTAATCCAATCATTTGAGTATAAGAAGAAGTAAATTATGAGTATTTCTAGTAAATGCTTGTCACATGTCTGATGCAATAACTATTTGTTTCTTATCATTACTAAATAAATATCGTTGAATGACTTATAGTGGATGTGTATAACACCCATTGTGGGAATGTTCCGCCAGCAGAGCCATTAGAGATGCTGACAGTCATCTCAGAAGATACCCATCCGAAGAAGAGCTTATCGTGATCGCACTTCACAAGTCTGATCTTCGCGCCAAGTTGTGAAGATAGAACACTACCTAAAGGGTCTGCGCGCCCTTATCTACATGGATCGGGTATGCGTGCCTGCCATGAAATTTTTTCGGGTAGTCCGGCCCGAACCTCTCCACTCCTCACACTAACGGAAGTTAGGTCATGAAGTGTGGCATGTCCACCACTCCCTCATGTCTCATTCAATTCGCTTAAGTTAGGTCATGAAGTGTAGTCTGCTCGCTACTCCCTCATACCTAACTCGTTAATCACTTGAAGTGTGTATGTTTGGTCTGTAAGTGTGGGCCATACCACGCATACTCCAGTGAAGAAAGACGTCATTCATTATATTATGTCACGCTGATCAGTTAGGTCATGTTTGTTTGGTCGGTCTGCCACGCAAGCATACCTAACTCGTTAACCATTTCAAGTTATATGCGACCCATATCACACATAACTCCAAATGTTTAAGAATGTCTAGAACTAATCGTATTTTATCCCTTATGATTATCCACGTATCATTCAATAACTGAATGTGTCAACTGTTCGTGATGCATGTCACCTAAATTTCTATTAGTTCTTTAATGTGATGTCATAACCTAGGCATTCTATTTTTAGTCTTGATATCTTGTTAGTTGTATGATGTCATGACAATCAATTATTTGTTAGCGTTAATTTACTTGTGTCATTTCTCAACCTCATGAGTTGTTAGTAAAACCTCTTTTATTCGTTGATTCCACGCCTAAGTATTTAACTACCGGCTTGTTCCAGCTTTATAATAATGCACGAAAAACTTAATGCATGGTATTGTCATTTGCGGGCCTAAACATGGTACTATCGTCTCTCCGGGCTAAGCGTGCTGCTAAATTCATTTTTGACTCTCCACTCCTAACATGGTAGTAGCGAAGTTCAGTTAACGGTCTTAGCACGCTACTAACGAGTTTTAAAGTATCATCCTTATGATGATACTAACGTCTGCATACATCAATCATCGTGCAATAATCAAATCTTCACCATAATCAAATTACAACCCATGGTACAAGGAATATAATTTAAGAAATTGAACATAAGCCATTACAAAATTATATGTTACACTACACGGGTTACTCGTTCGTTACTTTTTAATTTAGTCCAATTGTTTAACTTAGAGTTTATTATTCGAGATCTGATTTATGAATACAGAAAAAAACTATAGTGAAAAACCCGTACACTACCCCTTACCTAGGTGAAGCCGGGAATATGCGTCGGCTACTACTCGAGAATAACCGAGAACGTCGATTGGAATTGGTACTTGAAATTGAGAACCTAATGATAAAAAGAAATCAACTTAATTATAATATAATCTTCACTTAACGTATATTCTTACAGATTTCGTAGTTTATCGAGATTGGTCGGTACTACCCACACACAATAATGGAGGTTTTCTCGGAGTTAAAAGTTTTCTTAGAAATTTAGGGTAGGCCCAAGGTAAGGTTTGGGGTTAGGGTGGATGACCAGAAAACTTATATGACTGAAATGCACCAAACACAAAACTTTGTATGTATAAAGTAAAGAGTAAAGTGTACCGGTGATCCTATAACTTTAATTATCGTCCTATTGGAGTCTCATTTTAAGTTTTCGTCCTCTTTAAGTCCCGTTTTAAAACTTAAGTTGCATCTGTGATCCTTCCGTCCATTTTCTCAGTTAAAGTTAACGGATCATTGGGGAAAATAATAACTTTAACTACTGATTTAAAAAAAAACTATATTTACATCCTAAATTTTAAAAATGACAATTTAGTCACCCCTAAACAATTTTAAACTTAACAATTTCATCCTAAATTTTTCAAACTTCACCACAACCGCTGGACCACCGCCAGTCACCGGATCGCCGGACCACCGCTGGATCGTCGGAAAATCGCCGGTCGCTGGAAAATCACCGCTCGCCGAAAAATGCCAGATTGCCTGAAAAACGCCGGTTGCCGGTCGTTACTGGCTGACGGACCGGCGTTTTCTCCGGCGATTGGCATTTTCTCCGGTGACCTCCGTTTTTCCGGTGATCCGGCGGTGGTCCGACGATTTTCTGGCGACCGGCGGTGGTCCGGTGATCCGGCGATTTTTCGGCGACCGGCGGTTGTGGTGAAGTTTAAAAAATTTAGGGTGAAATTTTTAAGTTTAAAATTGTTTAGGGGTGACTAAATTGTCATTTTTAAAACTTATGATGTAAATAAAGTTTTTTTAAAAAAATCAGTAGTTAAAGTTATCATTTTCCCCCCATAATCCGTTAACTTTAACTGAGAAAATTGACGGAATGACCACGGATGCAACTTAAGTTTTAAAACAGGACTTAAAGAGGATAAAAACTTAAAATGAGATCCTAATAAGATGATAATTAAAATTATAAGACCACCGATACACTTTATTTATAAAGTCAATTATAACTTAAGAAATAAAAA
>JBBYHH010203422.1:0-13468 GCA_038382905.1 Daphne laureola | reverse complement strand
CCACTAACGTGTCTCGGGTGCAGGATTAGGGCTAGTAAGACGCCTTAAAAACTGTAAACGCATTAGAAACATTAAAACAAAGGAAAAAAATGTAAGGAACGAGTTTTTGAATCATAAATCTTTTTAAGAGAAAACCGCTTCACCGACCGCCGTCCGGTTCCCCCAACATCCGCTTTCGCAAGAGACTTCCGCCGCGCTGGGAACGGGGGTGGTGGTGACATAGAAGCGAAGGTTACTAAATGGCTTATGTTATCAAGATCCCGACAGGTCGAAGACCTATATTTGGACTTACTTCATAGTGAAGATATTCCATTATACCATTTCCCAACTTGTTGCTAGACCCACAAATGTCTCAAACAATTGTAGGTGACAAATTTATCCATACCATTTCCACAAAATGTAAACCTCTCAATGCTAGAAGATATATGGCCACAAGATATTGAAATAAAGAAGAATGGAATATTAAAGCTAATTGAGGACTGCCAATCTCTGAAGGAAGTGCCAGTGGCATTTTGCTTTGATGACTACAACATAGTGATTACATCAAAATGAGTACAACATCTCACGTTCTATGGGTACTTTCTGGAACTGTTGCTCTGAACACTCCAAAACTTAAGTGGTGTTAAATCAATACAGAGTATGTCATGCATGGGTGGTTGGAGTAAAGTGTGATTTTATTAGAGAAATAAGGTGTTGTGTTCAACAAGCTACGTAGAGTGCAAGACAAGTTTTTAGTTTTCTATTTAGAGTCTTCTATTTCATGTTGAAGTCTTTTAGATCTCAATCTTTTATTTCTACTTAAACTTTCTTACTATATTTCCTACTATGTTTAATACTTCTTATTAGGTTTAGTATCCAACTCCCGTTGGAAGTAGGAGTATTGTTAGGTCAAACTCATCTGATTAATATATATAAATATATATATATGAGGTTCATGTGTCGCGCCAAGTTGGCTAGCACCCATATTGTGTATGAGTTTTCTTTGTTTATAAATTTACTTTCCATTATATGACGAACAAATTGTAGCATAAAGAACATCTTAAATGTGTTCAAGACGCAGCACATATACTTAAATTCTACACTAACATCTTTATCTACCTCCTAAAAATGTTTATGGTTACTTTCACCATCTTTCATCACCAAACGTGGTTGTCATTACATCCATTACAACCTAATCACATTCAAGAACTAGAAAAGACTGTTAGACGATACATAAAGAACGTCTTACTTCATGGCAAGCGATACAAGTACCAACAAAAGCGTTAGGATTGAAAGTCATTTTACGTTTTTCACTTAAACACTATAAAATAAAATTTTCACCTCTGGTATCAAATTATATACATGATTAGTGCCAAACTACCAACTCAAACTAGGATGATGTCTAAGAACAAAGATCCTTTTGCTCCAACATAGGATGAACACAACTTTTAACACATTTGACAAGTTACCTTGTCTTCTTCATGAACATATTCCAAACCATTCACAAGTAACGAGCAAATCTAAGGAAATTAAACATTTAAAGCTCTCAAGCTTTGTCATTTTCGTATTAGATTTAACTTTAATCATCATTAACTGTAGAATAATAAACTTAATTTAGTATTAACAAGTAGCAAAATAGAAACGCCATTGCAACTTCCTAACGCTTTTCAATACGAAATTAATAGTGGTTCCTTGGCTTGGAACACCTTTCTTATGTTTTCTAACGTTGACTTTTCCTGATCAACCTAATGGCTCTCAACACCGTCAAAGATGCATGAGAAGGACCTATAATGAGTCATAGAAGCATCGATCGAGCTTCAACTATTTCATTGCCAAATTAAGTTGTGCACCTCACCCAAGGTTCACGTCGCTAAGTCAATTGATGCTTCAACGCACTCCCTGTTAAAAGTGGTTTGAATCAATGGTGAAACTCAATTGTGCCAAACCTCAATGATGTTTATTGAATACAACTTAGACTTACATAGTACAGGAGTTTGAATCCTAAAAGAAGTAGAACTAAATAACAATTTAGAAAGAAGAGTTTTAAATAAACATCCTTAAGGGACTTTACTTCTAATGCAAGTAACACTCTGCTTCGACAACCTGGCCTGATGAATGCACATTTGTACGCACATGCACACCATTACGTGTCAATGCGCACACATCCACGAACAGACTGCATGTAGCTTCCAGGACTCGCGCTCACTAGGCGCACATCTACCGCACATCATTGCGCACAATACTGTCTTAACACTCGTGTCTCGTCTTTTCGGCATAGTGTTGTGCTTACTTCTTCCAGTTAAGGATTTCCGTAAGGTACTTCTCCAATCCAATTCCGTAGAGAGAGAGGTCGATTGAGAATAACAAGAAGAGGCGATTCACTGAAATAAATATCTTAACTTAAATAAACAAAGATCCTAGAAAAAGTAGTTAGTAAGAGATGCAAGTCTCCGAAGATAAAAGAGCGTAAGCGCACCTATAATGGGGGAAAGGAGCACAAACAAACCCTCACATGTGTCATTGACTCTGCAAGTTACTCTACGCGTTTGGATAAATGAAAAGCGTTTAGGGGAAGAGAAAAGACATTAGATTATCTGAAAAGCGTTAGTTTTGAAACATAAATTTTGTATTGATAAGTCTAATAAATTTTACCACTTTATTTGATGATGATTACAGAAAAATAGTAGTTTCAGTTATTTAATTTATCCATTTAAGCTACTCTATCACAAATGATAACATCTATTATCAAATTTAATTAACAACTTAATAAATTTAAAATAATAGTGAGAAGAAAAAATATATTAGTACTAAATTGTACACACTTTAAAAGAAGGAGAGCGTGTTGGGTAATTTACCCTCGTGGTGTCACAAGGGTCGCAAAAGAACCCGTGTCTATTTACCAACTAGTGGTTAAAACCACTAGTTGGTTAAATACCAAATTGCTCTCATTATAAAGGTTCTTTTCAACACTCTCGCTTCGTCATTCTCAGATACCATATCACGATCAGATTCAGAAATAGAACTGCTACCTTGGGGATGGAGACGATCGCAAGAACCTTGGCGTTCTTGCGATTTTGATCTTCGATCATGATCTCCAGCATTTTTCACGATCTCGATCTCCGGCGCTTTCTCCAACGACCTCTACTTTGTTCACATATCTGCAATCTTCATCCGTCTTCGCGACCTCCAAGCATCACAACCTTCACAAATCTCTAGTCATCATGATCTTCGCCGGTAGATATGCTACGATGGCAATTTACTCAGTGACGTCCAGATTTGTTCAAGGATCTTCCATTTCGTTTCCGGAATGTTGTGGCTCGTAATCAAAGGGAGAGAGAGAGCCATCAGATCAACATCTAGAGAGAAGATTGAACAAATCTAAATTCCGTTTGTCCGATTATCATCTATGATCTCCGTCCGTGACGATTGATAAAGATATTCTGGTTGAGATAGTGGTCTAGCCATCGGAGGGAGACAATCGTCGGAGCTCCAGATCTGGTCACCTGCAATGGCTGACAATCTAGTGGTGACACCTCCAGATCTGGACGGAGAAAAATGGTCGAAGTTAAAGGAGCGGCAACAGAATTCGGAGGTAAGGAACCAGACAATTTGCAGTATTTATTCATACATTATACAGTTTTCTAATAAACACTATAGAAATGTGTTAAATAACTAAATAAGTTTTTACATTGTAATTAATTATTTATAATGTAATAGACACTTTCGCTATCACCTAAAATATACAAAATAAATAAATAAACAGTTTTCATTATTATTCAGACATTATATCACTTTCTAATAGACACCATAAAAAAGTGTAAAATAATTATATAAAAAGTATAAACTCTTGTAATAGACGGTATTAGATATCACTTTAGACACTGTGCAATTAATTATAAACTAGAAATTATTGTATATGATGTTATAAACGCTTTTATACATTACAAAATAAGTTTTTACGATTTTCTATGTAATTAATTGTTTATAATAAAATAGACAGTTTCGCTATCACCTAAAATGTGCAAAGTAAATAAATAAACAGTTTTAAGTATTTATTCAGACATTATACCACTTTCTAATAGTTTAGAAATGTGTAAAATAACTAAATAAATAATATTACATATCACTTTAGACATTATACAATTAATTATAAATTAACGAAAAATTGTCCAAATTAATTTCCAAAAATCTTGTTTCACAAATTGCAGCGACGATGACGGTGTCGGTGGTGCCGGCAACAACGACGGTGGTTCCGGTAGTGACAATGGTGGTGCCGGAAGCGGTGGTTCCAGCAGATGCGGAGGTGATGTCGGCAACCGCGACAGTGGTTCTAGCGGCCGCGGCGGTGGTTCCGGCGACTGTTGCGATGATTCCGGCGACCCCAACGGTGGTGGTGCTGGCAGTGACTACAATGGTGTTGGCGGCGACGACACTGGTCAGCGGTGAGGGAGTGGTGAGAGATTTTGGAACGACGTGGAAGTGGAATAATTCTTAAATGGTAGTTTTGTCAAATAAAAAAAAAAAGTTGCGGGCTGGGTTTGTATGAATAATTTTGTTAGGCTTGTGCTAGTAGTTGTTTTAATAAGGAAAAAATGGTTATTTTGTCACTAATATTTGGCGGTTGGCAATTTTTTGTCACTAAAATTTTATAGGGGATCAAATTATCACCGATGTTTGAAAAGTATGATAAATTTACCACTGACGTTAAATAGTTTGATGGAATCCGTTAAAACTGACAAATTAATCATTAAACTTTGGACTTCTACAATATGACCCATTTCTCCCTCATGAGTAGCACCCTACAGCCTTAACATGCTTCTGCACCATTGCCCTTCCGCTGGTGCATCATCGCCCCTCTAGCGTTGCACCACCACATCATTTATCGTCGTACAACCGCCCAATTAATCAATTTTGTTTTTTATTAAATAAAAAATTTTTGATTTATTGTGCCAAATATAATAAAAACAAATGAAACGCACGTAGAATTGCGATATAAAAATTACGTAAAAAATCAAATATATTTTGGTTAAACAAAATATTTTTTATTAATTGGGCGATGGTGCAACAACATAAAGGATGGTGGTGCAGCGGTGGAGAGACGGTGTTGTAGGGTGCTACTGATGGGGGAGTGAGGAGTCAAAATATAGAAATCTGAAGTTTAAGGGTTAATTTATCATATTTAGAAATTTTAAAGTGAAAATAAAATATTATTCCATAAAATTTAACGGATTTTGTCAAATTATTTAACGATAGTGATAAATTTACCCTACTTTCTAAATATCGGTGACAATTTAACTCCCAAAACATTTTAATGATAAAAAATTATCAATCCCTAAATATTAGTCATAACATGATCTATTTTCCCGTTTAATAACTAGTGGGTAAATAAACAAGCGCGTTTCCAAATAGCAAAACCAGACGCTGATGGAAGAAGCCGGAACGTGGAATCTGAGAATGGTTTTGCCCCTTGTATTTTACTAATTTGCCAACAGATTAAAGTTCCACTTCAAACCACACAATCTGTGGAATCCATTCCCTGGATTTTGCAATTAATTCATGAATCAAAATAACGATAATTAAAACTATAAATACCTCCTAATCCAGAACAGCCATAACAAAACATTCCACCACCAAACGACAGAAGCAAAACCAGAGTAAAGTCTGAAGCTTTTAAGCTCTGTTTATCATTCCTTGTTCAGAGAACAATCAAAGAAGGAGGAGACATGTCTAGCACAGCCGGTCAGGTTATTCGCTGCAAAGGTACAAGCTTTAGGCCTGATCTGTGTTTAAAATTGGGATTGAAAACGTCGTCTGTTTGGGTTATTGAAGTTAATCTGCTTTACCTTTCTGCAATTTGTAGCTGCTGTAGCATGGGAGGCTGGGAAGCCGCTGGTTATTGAAGAAGTGGAAGTTGCACCGCCTCAGAAAGATGAAGTTCGTGTGAAGATCCTTTTTACCTCTTTATGCCACACTGATGTTTACTTCTGGGAAGCAAAGGTAAAATGATTACTTTTTTATCCATCGGTGATCATAAAGTTCTAATCTTGATCCTGGGTTGGAGATTGAAATGGTAAATTTTATTGACATTTTCTATTGTATCGTGCAGGGCCAAAACCCTTTATTCCCTAGGATCTATGGCCATGAAGCTGGAGGGTAAGTGAAAAAAAAAAGAAAAAAAAAGATCTTTTTTACCAAAATTTCTTCTTGATTCCTTTTTACCAAAATTTCTTCGTTGTTCATCTTTACCAAAATCAGGATTGTTGAAAGCGTTGGTGAGGGTGTGACAGATCTGAAGCCAGGTGATCATGTCCTCCCAGTGTTCACAGGGGAGTGTGGGGATTGTGCTCACTGTAAATCAGAAGAGAGCAACATGTGTGATCTCTTAAGGATAAACACAGACAGGGGAGTCATGCTTAATGATGGGAAATCAAGATTCTCAATCAATGGAAAACCAATTTACCATTTTGTTGGGACATCCACTTTCAGTGAGTACACTGTTACCCATGTAGGCTGTCTTGCTAAGATCAACCCTGAAGCTCCTCTTGACAAAGTCTGCGTTCTAAGCTGTGGGATTTCAACAGGTCAGACTGATTCTTTCTCTACATAAAAATTGAAGTTTGTAAGAGGAAATATTGGAGAAAAAGATTGATTTGAGAGATTTTTGTTGGATTTTTCGGTTGATCTGTTGGTTCCTTTTAGCTGATTTGATTTTCATGTAGGTCTTGGTGCTACTCTTAATGTTGCAAAACCTTCAAAAGGTTCAACTGTGGCTATCTTTGGATTGGGAGCTGTAGGCCTTGCTGTATGCATCACAAACCAAACCCTGGGCTTCTATATCTTTCAAGTTTTGCTGATTTGAAAAGATGATATATTCATTTATGAGGTTCATTTTTTTTTTGGTGTGATTAGGCTGCTGAAGGGGCTAGGATTGCTGGGGCTTCCAGGATTATTGGTGTAGATCTTAACTCAAATAGATTTGAAGCAGGTAAGTAAGATTAACAAAGTGATGGATTGATTGAATGTTGTATTATATCCATGGTTTGTTGAGACTATTGTGTTTTGACTGTTGCAGCAAAGAAATTTGGTGTAACCGAGTTTGTTAATCCCAAAGATCATCAAAAACCAGTACAAGAGGTTCATCCTTAACCTAAAACTCTGATCTATAGAACTCTCTGGTTTGACATTTTAAGAATTCTTTGATTGTAAAACAAACTTAATCAAAGACATGAAATTTTCTTTATAATTTACCTAAAATATGATAAATGTACGTTTAAAATTATAAATTTACCTTCTCTGCATTAGGTGCTGGTGGAGATGACTGATGGAGGAGTGGACAGAAGTGTTGAATGCACTGGAAATGTGAATGCGATGATCTCAGCATTTGAATGTGTACATGATGTAAGTTATTTAGATTTTTAAATCATATTTGGCATGTTTGTATGTTCTTGAAAGCAACTAACAGATGGTCCTATGATTGTAGGGTTGGGGGGTCGCTGTCCTGGTAGGAGTGCCTCACAAAGATGCTGAGTTTAAGACACACCCCATGAACTTTCTAAATGAAAGGACTCTTAAAGGCACATTCTTTGGAAACTACAAGCCCCGATCTGATATTCCCTCTGTTGTTGAAAAGTACATGTCCAAGGTACAAATACAATACCTCTACTCTGAAAATTTACTTCTATCATATATGTCAAGTTTTACTTTAGTACCTTAGATCTTCAACATTTCTTAATCCTTGTGTTTCGTCAAAGTGCCTGTTTTTTCGGGAGAGTGGAAGTAATATATTTACTTAATTTGAGAATAAATCAAATTTCTAATCATAGGGTCAATCAATTGGATAAATAATCCATTATATCAAGCCATTTATGTGATTAAAGTTGATTTTTGATGTGTTAAAGGCTAATTTTGCCACCAAAGTTCACGAAATTTCTAAATTTGGCACTGAGGTTCATTTTATGTCACCAACGTTTTGTAAATTTGCCATTAGACGTTAAATTGTCCCAGCATCACATGGTGATTAACTGGTAAAATCTGTCACAATTTAAGAATTGAATTTTTAGTTTAGTTTTTAATTTTTTAAGTGAAATTAAAACATTAACGTTACAAAATTTACAATAAATGTGCACTGCGACAATTTAACGTTTAGTGATAAATTTATAACTTCAATAAAATGTTTGGCATTCTCCTTTCAGAATGAACTTCATTTGTAAATTTAGGCATTTCATAAATTTTGATGGCAAAATTACCCTTCAACCCATTTTTTATTTTTTAAATTTATTCTTTTTAAACGTATAGTTGACCGATTTGAGCAGTACATAAAGTCTGTTTTGTGTATTTGCCATGTGAGCAGGAGCTTGAAGTAGAGAAGTTCATCACCCATTCTGTCCCTTTCTCGGAGATCAACAAGGCGTTTGATCTCATGCTCAATGGCGAAGGCCTTCGGTGCATCATAACCATGGAAAACTAGGACACAAACTGCATCTTTACAGGGAAAACAACAATAAAATGCACTTTCAGATGCTTGTATTTCTGAATCTTGTTCAACATCAAGAACTGCTTAGTGTCTTGAGATTTCCTTCCATTTCCTCCTGTCAATTCTGATCCTTGATCGAAGTCTAGTTTGTTCGTGTTATACTGAGTATAAGATAAAATTCTCAGTTTCAAATGACTACTGAACACTTGCATAGGCATAGCCACTGTTTTGTGTGGCTGATACTAAAATGTATAGGTTCTGTTTAGTTTATAAAAAAATTTCAAAGTTTTTATTCCAAATTTTGAAAAACTCAAGTGTTATGTTTTAAAATCTTATTTTGGACTTCTCTATTTTAATATTAGAGTTTTCAAAATTTTAAAAACAAGATTTCCTATTACTTAAATTAGTTATACATCTAAATGTTTACAAAAGAAATTTAAAATAGAATTTTTGAAAAAAATTCGTAACTAAAGAGATTTAAACTTTCAGCCCTATAACTGCGGCTAGAACACAATTTTCGTTTTCTTGCTAGTCAAGGAAGTTTAGCTAGTAGAAAATCCATTGAAAATCCACCAATGCTAAACTCCATTGATATGCTTTTCAAAACTTCTAGGGTTAAAAGGGTAATCTTGTCACTAAAATTTACGAAAATTTTAATTTGTCACTGAAGTTCATTTTGAAGCGAAAATAATACCAAAGTTTTTAAGGGATAAATTTACCACTATACGTTAAATTATCTCAGCTAGCGTTCATGTGGCGTGTCATATGGCGATTAAATGTACATTGATTGTGCGTTTTTGTACATTAATGTTTTAATTTCATTTAAAATTTGTAAAATAAAAAATTCAACCCTTAAATTATGATAAACTTTAAGGTGAAATTAAATATTAATCGTACAGTCAATGTCTTGTGGCACACCACATGAGCACTAACTTGGACAATTTAACGTTCAGTGATAAATTTGTCCCTTTAATAAAATGTTAGTGGCATTCTCGTTTAAAAATAAACTTCAATGAAAAATTTAGAAATTTTGTAAATTTTGATGGTAAAATTACCCTTTAACCCAAACTTCTAATATTAAAATCTCGCTTTATTTTCAAGTTTTCAAGTTAAAGTGTATTGGTTTGATGAGAATCTTATTTTAAGTTTTTGTAATATTAAAGTTTTGCTTTATTTTCGAGGTAAAGTGTATTGATCCTATAATTTTAATTATTATTTTATAAGATTTTTTTTTTAAGTTTTTGTAAAATTAAAGTTTCATTTTAAAAGTCATCCTGCATTCTTAGTCTTATCATCAACCTTTTTGGTAAAGTTTATTGTATAATTTTAGCTATTGAAGTTTTCTTACTCACTATTTTACACACTAAGTTTTGAACCTAACAATTTAGTCACTCTCTAACAATTATATAACCTTAATGATTCTACCATAAACTTTTCAACCTTCACCTCTAGCCCATCACTCTCTCGCCCGCCACCCTCACCAAAATGTCACAAAAAGAGTCAAAATTGTTATCAAATACCCATAAGTCACGAATCGCATGTTCCGGGCGGCGATTCACACACTCAGGGCTCTCGATCTGCGATCCTGGGCGCCGAATCACCACTCAAGATGTGCGATTCGGGGGCGCAATCCTCTGTCTGGGGCATGCAATCCGCTGCTGGTGGGTGTTTTGCGACGGTTTTCGGCAGTTTTGCAGCGATCCGGTGAGGAGGGAGGCGGTTCAATAAAGTTCGATGATGGACGGGAGGGTGATGGGCTAAGGGTAAATATTGAAAAGTTTAGGATAAAATTGTTAAGTTTTATAATTGCTATGAGGTGACAAAATTATTAGGTTCAAGCATCCAAATATAGTGATTAAGAAAACTTGAGTAGTTAAAGATTATAATTTGTTACAAGGATTCGTTAAATTTACCGGAAAAAATTGACGATAAGATTATGAATGTATGATAACTTTTAAAACGTGATTTTAATGGTACCAAACGCTAACTATGGATCCGCTATGGTGGTTTGCATAGGTTAAGTCGGACAGATCCCAATCTGAAAGGAAGATTGGGTTATTCTACTCACCCAACACACCTTTGTGTCCTATGACCTCTACCCAGATTAGTACTAGCATCACTTAATTGGAGATTAGTAACATAACTGTTTCCAACCGATGATTTAAGGACAACTGTATATTCCCTTGGTCTTTTAAAACAAGTTACAATTTACTTTTGGGTTATCTATTTATTTTATTTTTTTGATAATTTTATTTTATGAAAAGTTTTTTGTATCAATTTTACTTTATTACATTTACTTTCTTTTCCCATTCAATAAAATTACTTTTATCTTACATGCAAATTTTACCATTTTACCATTAACTCAACACACATTCTTCATCTCTCTGCAAATCAAATTGGTGCATCTTTAAAGATACAAAAGGAGTATACATTATACGTTCTCTTTTTTTTTTTTTTGAACAACTATTATCAATTTTATTAATTGAGGGTCTTGATCCGCATGAGAGGGACTAATAACTGAAGGCCCAGATGTAGCCAAAAGAGAGATGAATTGGCTTTGGTCCACAAAAATAAAGAGAGATGAATTGGCTTTAGTCCACAAAAATACTTACTAGTTGAAAACAAAAACTATTTCAAAATGATCAACGCGTTGATGAAAATCAATATTTGAAAACCACTTGTAAAGAGAAGTATCACTGTCTTGATGAGACAACAGTAAGTAAAACAAGTGTACAAGACACAAAGTTATAGAGGTTCGGTCTTCTTGACCTACGTCATCTTTTCAAGTACCACTTAAAAGTTTTAATCCACTATAACTGATGTCTGACACACAAGACTTATACAAGGTGTCTGACTCACAAGACTTTACACTTGTCTGACTAACAGATCTTTTCAACGCGTGATAAAAAGGATTTTACAAGTGTCTGACTAAGAAGACTTTAACAAGATGCCTCACACACACAACTTAGAAAAAACTTTCCTGACTAACAGGACTTTGTAGAAAACAGATGCTATCAACTATCAACGCATTTATAGAATTAGTCTATCAACACTTACACTACTTTGGGAAGCTCAATCACTTAACTGTTGAAGAACAATTCTTGCAACACCAAATGACGAGTTGATATCTTAAAAGCAAGCAAAAAACATTTGTAAAAAGATGCTTTGAAAACACATAAGGATTTTCAGAGAAACTCTTTGAAAAGAAGCAAAACTTTTGAGCTTGGACAAATTCCTTGTAGTGCGAAACTTGCTTGGTTTGAGTATGATCTCAGAGTGTTTGAGCAAATGTAGAACTTGATTTCACATAACTATCTTCAAAGGTGCTGCTTCAACTCTATGTATGGCTTCAAATGTGCTTCATAAGGTGAGGAGTGTCTTTGATTGATTTTCTTATCGTTGTGTAAGAGTTGTGCCTTAAGGCCAATCAGTTGTACATTGCTTTAGGACACAAACATAATTTGATAATCAATAAAGAGACATTGTTTATACGTTGTGCTTGTTATTTACTGTGCTTTTAGAACTAAACAAACATATAACGTTAACCTTGGAATTAGAATTAAACGAATATATAACGTTAATCTTGGAATATAAGATATTCCTAAAGAATCTCTAGTCTAGCATTATAGCGAACTAAAGGGTTGTCATAATCTGTGCGAGACTAGCGTAGAGAAAGAATTCATGGGATGGATTTTGACCTACGATTACATGACAGAGTGTTCATGTAAGTGGACTGACCCATATGAGATCACTGTGTGAATCGTAGCATTTACAACACGAGTGCATCTCATTGGACGTCATACTTGATGTTGTTTGACTTGAAGTGATGAGTGTAAATAATGTTATACTCCATCCGTCTTGAATTAATTGGTCCATTTGACTTTTATGCTTGAGAGTTCAATGTTTGACCCAAATTTTCATAAAGATAAGTAATGAAAAAAATTCCTAAAAAATACACTTAGAAAAAATATGTTGCAAATTATGATTGACATGTAAATTTTTTAACTTTAAACATCTAAACATCCATGAAAAAAAAAATATAGATTAAATACTGTGAAATAGAAAAATGAAATGATCCAATTAATTCAGGACGGAAGGAGTATATTATACCCCTAAATATATGCTCTAATTGAGACAAATTACTATATTTTTATTATTTGCGCAAAATTTTTGTATGATTCCACTTTGAGAGATATTTGAGCAAAAGTGAGGAATTTAGATCTAAATTGACAAAAGAATAAAATTAGAGCAATGATGAAGAGCCAATGATCCAAGTGACCCAATGATAAGAATTGGGGGCTAAAGTGAGAAGAGGAATAAAGTTTAATGACTGAATTGCTAATGAACCAAAAGTAAAACCTAAATCTACATGGTCTTGTCTCCTATGCGTGAATACAGGTCTGAGAAGGATTAGTGTGGACAATTAATGGGCTTTATAAAAAGCCAATTATTTTGGCTTGAAAATGATGGACATAGTCAGGCACAACAGAGAATGACGCATAGAGGAGCACTGCCATCAACCGAGTTCTTCATCTTTTTTCTTTTAATTATATTTAGTAATTAGTTAATTTTTATCTTCTAAAATTTATTATGAAAATTAAATCTAAAGTTTTGATTATTTAGTTCTACATATTATTATTCCATGAATCTTGTTTATTTATTTGGAATGTTGATACATTATTTCTTTGGCCATGAAATATTTGTGGTATGTCTCGCTTAGGAATAATGGAGTATTATTAGACCACAAGATAAATTAGGTTAGCCTTAGTTCTAGGACGGAAATTCAGAACGGTTTAGGAAGAAGATAGATCACTTTGAACAATTAGAACGACACGGAAGTGTGTTCTAATTACCTAGATTCACTTCGGAAGAAGGATCTTAGAATTGATACATCTGCTTACAGGATGAGAATAATAATTATAGGTAATTCTAAATTATCAAACCTGAAGTTTAAGTGGATCAATAATCCTAGGAGGTAATTTTAGTATTTAATTTCTTACTCACTTGCACTTTTGT